>JAGDQP010042423.1:0-16553 GCA_022664845.1 Lepisma saccharinum | reverse complement strand
TATGGAAAACGAGCCTTGTGCGTGACCTAGTGGGTATCACACTCACCTTCGATGCGAGGGGTTCAAAATTTCGGTGTTAATCCAGCATCGTGAGGACAATTATTGAGGAGCTACCTGAACAAACAAGTAGCGGTCTGGGGTCACGAAAGTCAGACAGATATTACGAAGAGACGTTATGGCCCCGTCGTAATACAGCCGTCTGACAGGACAGGGCCCTAGGACTGTCGCGCCGCCCAGTTTAATCGAGTTTATTCTATATGGAGAGCTTTATTTTCTCAACCGATCCAGTATCGAATATTGACATCTAACGTAACTTCAATTTTAATGATATTCCACATTAATTCAAATCGATACAATTTAATTCCCCCATAACATCTAAAAGGTCGGTAGGTTCTGTTTTTTAAGCTAAGTAGGAAAGGAAATTTGAAACTGTAGCTAAGTAGAAGTTCAGAAAAGACGAAAAAGTAAGTCACAGTGCTCTTATCCTCCACATACATTTGTTTATTTCGAAAATAATTCGTAATCTCGTTGTGTAGTTTCTTCGATCTATATTTGAGAATATATCATTTTAATTTTATAACCTCTGTTGTACGCGGAGAACCAATACACACAGTTCCAGATTTCTTCCGAAACTTATGACTGAGAGGTTATTTACATGCAATACATGAGACAAGCAACGCATGCTCCGAACACACAACACTTTAAACAAGAAGCATAAGGGGGAGGGGAAAGAAGCAAGCGACTGACTTCCCAGCGATTCCAATCTTGTGCTGCCGCTCTCTGATGAGAGCTGAGAGTTCACCCCCAGAAGACGAAACCAGACTTCCACGATCTCCTTTTACAGGGGCTTTAATTTGCTCTCAAAGGAACCGGTAACAACCACGCGTAATTACCAGACACCGCGACAAATTATTAACGAAATATCCTTTCCTTCCGACCAGTTTCAATATCAGGAGAATGTAGGCTCTGGCTTGCTTAGACCTGCTTCTGCCATCGCCTGCACTCTCGAGCACGTAATTTCAAAATTCCCAAGAGGTGGAAAGACTTCAGTTCATGCTTTCATACCAAGGTATCAACCACGTAAACTAACACTATTAAACCTTTCACTAGAGAAAGAGGAGAGAGAGAAGGCGGGAAACTTCCTCCCTTTTTTTAATTACATATCTTAACAATTTTACATCGTAAACTTTTCTATGTCACTTCCTAACCCTTTAGATAAGACAACTACGGAGAGTCTGCGAAAAAAGCATCTATAATAATTATGAAAGAGAGGAGACAAAGTGTTTGTACATTTTTTGGGACAAATTCAAAATACGGATTCTCCCAAAATGATTTTTTTTTTTTAATAGTTGGGGTGGTTCTCATTTCGTGTTTGTTTGTTCTTCATATTTTCCCGCGTACAACTTCTGAGTTTATGAACCGACTTGCAGTTTCATAGAGGCCTTTTAAAACATGTAGCAGAAAAATTGCAAACGATAAAAGAACATTTTTTAAGTTCTTGATGAGCAATGCCCCTGAGAGAAAGACAACTTACAACGCACAAAATAATTGCGGTGTGCGCACCTTCAAGGATAGTTTCACTAATTTGAGTAATGCCCCTGAGAGACAGACAACTTACAACACACAAAAGAATTGCGGTGTGCCCACCTTCAAGGATGGTTTCACGAATTATTGGGTAGTTCAGATACGCTGTGCAAGGTGACGCTACAATTTGGTAGTGCTTCATTCCAGGACGAAATTGAAGCAGAAGTGACTTCTGTTACCTGAATTAAAAATACACTTTTTGTACACTTCGATCAATATTCCAGCACCTATCATGGTACCTCTATTGCCACTGTGTAGGACGTAGATTCTCCTAGCAAAAATTGAGGGTAGGTATCGATATGATCCATTGACGATCTCCTTGTTTGTATGAATTAAGGTTTCAGTATGCAATGAAATATTTCTTACGTAATGGACGCAAAACCGCCTCACCACCTCGTACACATAAGTAGATGCATACCGTTTAACTCTTATCTTAGTTTTGTATGAAAATTATTTCACAACCTGACAGAAAAGGTGAAAAAGAAAGAACGGAACACGTGTCGAGCAGAAAGAGATATGGAAACGTACTTAACTGTGGACTCTCCTGCTGGTGTTTTAGCAGGAACTTCCCCACATACATACATCCGGTTCTTCCCCTCGTCTCAGCAGGTCGATTGATAATGATAGCTTATTCCCACGAGAAAACCCCTTCACTAGCTATCTTCAACGAGGTCACTGGTATATAGATAGGAATATTCTACAAAATTCAAGAAGTAGACCTATTTTAGATAAATTCCAGCCGCTTACAGAGAAATAAATATCCTCTTAAATAATACGGAAATATACTCAATGAAATCTACTTCCTATTTCTGATAAATGTTTTACATCAATTAAACTAAAGACAAACGTATTTATGGGGTTGTCGACTCGTACAGGGGTTTACTTCCGGAAACTGGTGTGGCCATTCTGTAATACCCAAGTTACTGCAATGCTCTGTTCAATTTGTCACAAATTACGAAGGGAAGGATCCTAAACCTAGTGGCCGCTGGTAAGTTTCAACCTACTAGCTGTTTGGATTAGAAATATAATGATTTTATCTGCGCTTGAGATTATAATCGAAATCAACAACCGGGGATGAAATACTCAGGCATCAGGGAAAATCCCCGGCATCTCTCCCGCCCGGCAAATCGAACAGTGAGTGGGTCTTCCATATCATGTAAAATTTATCCATGATATGATGATGACTTATTGATGAAATATCTTATATTCTCATTTGTACAAACAAATTACATGAACGAGCAAGATGATGGTTATGCCCAATATTGCGTACATATTGACAACAGTTGATCGACAAAGTTTCCCAGTTCTCACGATTAAGGGTCCCATTGGTGAAGCATCCGTTCTGCCTCCCAAAAGTCAGTCAAACTCACTCCGCTCATGTTCAGTATGATCAACTTTGCTGCATGCACACCCTAAATCATCTCTACGTCATCAGTCATCACATATTACGAGATAGCAGCAGGACGTCGAATCAATTATTGCTAGTTTTGATCACATTGAAGCGGTAAAAGGAGTGCATAGGCAAATATGTAGTATTCACAAAAAATAAATAAAAAAATAAATAAAATATATAAATATGATAGTTATTTATTAGTAACCGCATTAAAATAATTGCTGAAACGTACGTATAATATCAAATAGACGAACGAACCTCAGTTAGAGGTACAGAACTGAAATTTCGCTACATGCTTGAGTGTCATGAGTAAGGCTCATCGGAACTTGATGACCTAAAACATCCCGAAATAAGACCTGTAAATGGACCTTTCAAATGTAAAAATAAATAAATATATATATAAAAAAATAGCTATGAAATTCTTGCATATTATTTGATTATGTGAATAAATATATTAAGGTGGCATGTTATTTGCACGATCAGAAGAAATCGGATGTGAACTGAAAAGCATCTCATTAATTTTACACGGATTATGAACATTTCACTAGTTTAGGTAATACATCTATTAGGATCTTTCGTGGGAAAGAGTTAATGACTCAAACTTAACACTTAAAATATCTGAGGATTTTAAAATACACAAGAATAATATTTGTTTCTGTCTATACTACTGATGAAGAAAATGAAGGGTCCACAGAAAGAAACGTCAAACTCCAATAGTAATGATTTTGAGAAAAATGAAATCTAATGTTTAAAGAGATGTATACTGAATTTTTCACATGCTTATTTCTCGGTAATGTGTGACGTTTTTCCCAAAGTGGGAATATGTGCACAATAAGTCTAAGTCTATTAGATAACAGCGTTATCTCAATTTTTGTCAAAAAAGTGGATGTTAACTCACCACAAAGACCACATAGCGTTAGTTCTAGCAGCTGGTCTAATCTGGGTTGGAATAAAATATACCTCATGGAAACTAATGGAATAGATTTTCTTTTTTATGCTATGGTGAATGGACTTGTTAGAAATAGAAACAACTTTTTACGCCAAAGGTGAATTTGGTTATATGGCTCTAGCGAGCCAAGAAGAAAAGAATATTTACGTCCAACACACGGAGAGGGGAGAAAAATAATTTTATTTGTCATGATTTCCACTTCTTGCTGTTCTTCTTTTGGGGACCTCGCTCGAGTCCTTCGCAGTTCCTGAATCGTTTTCAGATGTTTATGGAGTGGAGAAAAGAACAAATAACGAGGAAAGAGAATTTCTTGTTTAGCTTTCAGTTTACTTCTCAACTGACCTGACGCCTAGTATCTCTTTGCTTAAGCGTGAGTTATTACTATCCTAAACATTCTTTTTTTGTTTTGTTATAAGCATGTTTGCATGTGTGAAACATATAAGCGATAACAGATAAGAAGGAAAATGTTGAAAATAAGAGTAAATCCTCTAAAAAGGACCAATAAAGTACTTAAAAACAAGAAAATATGACCAATAAACAGAAAAATATCAAGAAATACAAAATGAAAATCACGCGTTTTGCTTCAGTTTAGGGCGAAATAAGTTTATTATAATCTGCATCGTTCGCAAACCTTCAGGAAAAAAAATCACATCAAGTTCCGATCCCTAGTCAGTCATCCTAGGAAAATGGTGTGCTTTTTTTTTCTAGAATTGTGGAATCTTGGTGTATATGAATGGCATACGCTAGCGTAAGGAATAGAATCCAGTACTGATTAACACTAAAACATGTTCAGCCAATAAGAAATCAGAGGAGGAGAAAGACGAGTGAGTATCTCTCTTTTCCTCCGTGTGTGTGTGTGTAGGGGAGAGAGAGAGAGAGAGAGAGAGAGAGAGAGAGAGAGAGAGAGAGAGAAGGATGTAATAAACTGTAACCTAACAGTAACAAGAGACATTCCAAACTACATTCTCCTGGAATTTGAGAAATGAACGTAAATTTAAAGTAAATCAAAACTGAACGACACATTAAGTACAAATAATTAAGAAGAAGAAACAAGGTAAAAACCTGAGCTTCCTACAAGTCTAGCGTAAAACGTTCTTTCAATTAAGATTCTTTCGTGACACTGTAATTTCGTGACTTCAACAATTCACGTTAAAGCAATACGTCTTATTATCGTCTGACACGCCACAAGCAACGGCTGGAAGAAACAGCCACAAGAATATGCTATTTTATCTACCTCTCCCTCCCTCCCTCTCTCTCTTTTTCCTTTCGTTCGAAACAAGCTTTTCAGTCTCATCTTACGTTAGATGTGAATACACTTCCACTCCTGATGACAAGGTCAAACTGATTGGGAATAGAATTTCTCTTTGTTTGAGTCTGAATGTAACAATTCTAAATCATTTACGGTCTGGTACATACCTACGTGCATAAGAATGTTGTATGTGCAATCAGATTCATTAATAATGGCCAATGCTCACAATTTTTTAGTGCAATATGTTGCACGATATGGCAATACGAGCCTATATTCGACATAAACTGAAAACAATGACCTATATATTCTTCGTGCCACGTGTACTAGCTCGATGTTGCCAAATTGTGCGATTTTCAGACTTTCAGAAAAAAATCCACCCGACATTTTCTGCGAATCTGACTGTACACACTACGACTACGAGAAAGTTCTTATATTCAATTCTCACTTACGTGGCTCGGGTTTCGCTTTGGTGACCAGTTCAAGCATCCCGTCCATGATTAACACAAACACACAGATAACGTTTATGAGGCACGAAGTTCATTTTCCCATGGATTGTGCTTACATATATTTAACAACAACAAAAGTACAAATGATCCTATATATTTTTTCACACATCAAACAATTTATTAAGATGCAATGCCCTTATAGAATGGACTCGTGAACACAACAAAGTGAACAAACTTGCTAATTCATTAGAAAATTCATACAAAGTCTCCTCTTCTTTTTTTCTGATGCCAACTCATCATCTCTGGTAAAACATTAACAAAGATTTTGCTATCGATCAATATGAATACATCGATCTAGATATTTTTACGATATTCACATATCGCAAACCTAGATCGGGATTCGATTCGCATCCAATTTGATGACCATATTTTGTATGCATCTTCGAAACTATCTGATTTGACTAAAAGTAGATACTTAAAATGTCATCATCATGAACTGTATGATTAGGTTTCCTTCCGGCAATTTCTCAGCTTTACTTCATTGTCTGTTTGTTTTTGAAAATGAGAATTTTAAGTTTATAAAACAAACTAATTTCAAGAAATAACTGAATAGAGAACCATCTTTGTGCCAATTAAAAAAATAAAAAAAATAATACGAACTCGGCAAGCACCTTAAATTCTTACCGTTGCTCTCAAGTACTTAAACTGGCAAGAGGTAGACAAATACCGTGTGCGTGTGGGTTCTCGATGTTCTACTGGTTTCTCCTACTTTGTTTATTCTACCAATTCCTCCATCATTATCCATACGGCCTGAGCCAAAGTAGCCTAAAAGGCTTTAAAAATAAAATTCAAATTAAACTGACATGAAGATTAGTACCACCACGGACAAGAAAAGTTATAATGTAAAAAAATAATACACTTACATTTTGTACACACCTGTCCTCGCAAGTTGTGTAAATGTGTATATGAACTGAAGGTGCGGGGAGTGTATCATGACTTTAGGGAGGTGAATATGCAATGCTTGTTGTGCATTGAAGATTACTTCTTGCGGGCATTTCGTTCAGCATATAAAATACACTAATAAACTCCTGTTTATTCACTTTACATAACTTTTTTAATATATACAGCGAGAAAAGTGACGAATTTTTTAATAGCTGTACACTCAGATTCATAGAAAATGGCCGATGGGATTTTTTTTTAAAAAAAGTGGAAACACTGAACAAGTATTACATGAAAAGCATAACAACGTGAGCCACTGTATAGCCACAGTGTGCAACTTCTCGAACTGAGAATTTTTTCCACCGCTCGTTTCCTTCAAACTTGAGTGTACAAGAAAAGAAAGTTCAGAAAGTGATCGAAAGTTAGAAAAAAGTATAGGCCTACAAGAAGTTATAAGAATTAAACATATCTGAAGCAGCAAAAAGTTCCTTTATAAAGTGTAAAAGAAGTCTACTTTTTCACAATGAACGTGACAAGCAACACAAAGAGAAACCTTCATTTTATGTCTAATATTGTCTTGGTAATCCTATAACCAACAAAATTTGGGGAAACAAAACCCATGAAGGTGAGTGTACCTGTTAATAAAGAACAATTAACAGAATTATACTGATTTAAACAATTATTCCTACAGATGCAAAGCTAGTTATTCCATACACAAAAATAATTTGTACGAAAAGCCTTAAAGAAAGGAAAGGTGGGTAATGCTGTCCTAAATAGTAATATAGGAAAGTGAATGTACGTACTCCTCCCCCTTTCGCGTCACCTTTTTGATAGCAATTAAAGAGCTACAAAATCCGACCTAATATTACAGTTCCGTGACAGAATTATCAACATGTAATTGTACCAAAGAAAAAAAGAAACAGAAGCCAGTGATCTGATGAACCGGTGGTTAAATAAAGTAAAAGAGTAACTGCTGGCATCCCTAATTGCCACGGTTGACCAAAAATGAAGCTTTACCAACAACATTTCGGAATGTTGGCAGCCCTCTTAAGCCAAGCGACGCATGTCTATCGGCATATGATCAAGAGAAAGCCCCAATTAGACAGGCTAGGTCCTTCATGGAAACAGAAAAATCTCTCGTGCAATGATTTTGTCCAGCTTCCTTCCCCTTCTGCTTTTTTTTCTTCGTGGTTTTGTTTCGCTACTATCTTATATATATAAGAAAAAAAGAAAACTATGATGATTACGTACATGAGCCTCGATACACATGACAAGCTTCTACACTACAGCCCAGTGACCTGCAACCTCTTCACCAGAGTGGGCCGCTGCCGTCGTACTTTTAACATTTTGTCTCAATGACGGGTAAACTGTAGTTAGCTAGACATTTTTTTTAAATAATTCTTCAGCATTCTTAATAAATCGAGTTGGAAATACTGCAGAAAAATTAGTTTATTTCCTTGCCTTTTTTTTCTTATTCATAGTTCTCGTCGATTATTTCGAACATGAAAATGTTGTAGCTTAATGGGCGCTCAATGACAACCGGACTGTATCTAAACAGTTTTGACACAGGGCAATGCCCCGGAGTATTGGTAAAATTTTTAGAAATTTTCCTGCAAAAGTCAGACCACTCAGGCAACTTTCTGCATGGAAATTCAAAGTTTCTTACAAATTCCTAAAAGTATTCAAACAAAAAATACATAGAAATTTCTAAACTATTATTCAGATTCATATTATTATTATTATTTAAACTACTATTCAGTCGTTTGTGTGTGTGTGTATGTGTGGATTCAGTAAAATTATTCTTCCGACAGTCTGCCATCAGCGGTCACAATGAGGTTGAAAGATAAATTTACAGAGAATTCTTTGCTTTGGAACCTGAAAAGTGGTCATTTTTCGTCAGAAAACTTACTGAAAATTTTCATGCAGTCAGTTGCCTGGTTACCCCGACTTCTTTTCAGGAAAGTGTCTAGATTTTTTATTTTGTTTATTTTTTAGTATTTAACAATCTGGTAATATCACTCCAGAAAGGAATTTGAGGCCCCTTATGGTTCAGTCATTGTATTTGAGACTAATATTAGCATAGAATTTAATTTCTTTTCTCTGATGAGGTTCTGGAGTTGATCCCGCATGGCATTAACTGCGTCCAATTGATTCACTTCAACAATGGTAGTCACTATACTTAAATAACCAACACGCTACGGTCTGTGTGAAATGTATTTTCATTTTAGTCGCATAGCTACATATAATAATGCAGGAAAAATTTAAACAATAAAGACGGAACACTTGACTAATTACTTATTGCCAGTTAATCCAAAAGAAAAGAAAAATGTAGTTAAAAATTAAGGTTGAATTAACAAGTTACACGAGTAAAAATATCTTAAATTGGGTAGTTTTACCTTCTTCCCGTCAAGTATTAAAATTCTACCAAAAACTCGAATGTGTTACTTACAAGTTTTCATTTTCGACAAATTTCTCTTGCAGGCCTGTAAGCAAAAAGAAATACGATCGAGTCCCGGCACCGGTATATTTAATTATCTCAACAAACTTATTAATAAAAGTAAATTGCCATTTTAAAAAGTGTAAGTACAAGGCATGAAGAAATCCAAAAACTTGTGAAACAGTAACGAAATCAAAAGAAACACAATCAACAAGCTGAGAACATAATACATAACTGATCATGATATATAATTGATCATTGGTTTAAAACTCAGTCTAACATTTGGAGAATTGTTCAGGAATTTCTAAAGTTATAACGAGATTATTTGGTGACAATAAACCGCCAGTGGAATCTATGACCTTCTGCCTATTTTAAGTTTTAACCACAATGAATCATTTTCGAATCTTCAGAACAAATTTCATGGTTCTTCATTTTTTCTTTTGGCTCAACTTCTTTTCAAAAATAAAACATACGTAAGAATGCTCAAAATTTGGACATTCTTAATGTTGTCCCCTTGAGTAGCCTTGAGAGAAGAAGAGAGAAAGAAACATTCAAACGTTCTATACCTCACACGAACAGCACGCACCATCGTTCAATCACTCTGCCGATAGCTACATAGGTTACACAAAGGGTTCCTCACATCACACGAAATTCTTCTCAGAAATGAGTTCCAAAGACCTAAGAAATATGGAACATTTACCAATATTAGGCACTCGTATTATAACTCACTGAATCAGGACTTACCTCCGTGAAACGCACACAAACTAATAAATAACGAAAGGCAATAAAACTGCAGGAGACAAAGATTCTGGAATGCCAATTTCGGAATTATTGAACTTTCGTATTTTCGCAGTTTTAATTATCAGCACTTACGTTTTGTTTCCTTGTTTCTTTGTACAATATAAAAATTTCTATATATAACACATTCATCCTCTTTCACATAAGGAAAATATTAACTCTAAATTCTTTAGTGCCGTCGTAAGTTCAATCCCAGAGGGCGACCATCATGACTGAGGTTTTCCAGGTTTTTTCCTTAGTCACACCAGGCAAATGCAGGGATGATACCTTTAACTTACGTCATGGCTGATACCTTCCTGCATCCTTTCCCCTCTCCTATCCCACCCTGAGCCTTAGATACCTAAAGGGAATAAAAAAAATCAAAAAAATCTTTTGTGCCATGCAGTTTTTCTAAATATCGATCGATTAATAGATATTCGGCAATATCGACAAAGAAAACAATATATCAAAAATCGATATTTAACTATATTCGATATTATCGATCGCTCATCGATTCGCTAGTGATATTCATGCCGAAATTCGAAAATCGCGCAGCTTCAAGGTCATGTATTGCGTTCCTATTATCAATACCAGGTTGCAACTAAAGTATTTAACTCCTATAGTGATGGAACGTATTGACATTATAATTCTATATTACACAATTTCATATTTAAAAAAAAAAAATTCTTAATTAATCGGTTGGTGTTTGTATTCAAAATGCGTGAATAAACAAATGAACTTACGCAAGTTGTTTCATGCACACATATATACTCAATTATTTTAAAGTTTTTTTTTTTTTTTTTTGTTAGTTTCAAGACAAATTCTTGAAGCAATAAATCACTGTGCCTTACCTGGTATACTGTCTACTAATGCATGACACGAGACGAAGCGAAATGAATATAAGTAACCGGCAAAAGAGAACGTGTGAAACACCACATTACACGATCACTTAATATTTTACACGGAACAAATTGGATGATATGCAATAAAAATTATTCTCAACAAAAAATATGAATATAGCAGATAAATATATAGATAAAACATATTAAGATTACCATCTAGAAGGACGCCTCTTTCTCCACTGCGCTTCTAATTTAGAATGAACACATTTTACAAAGTCTTTTAATTCACAAATTGCAATAATTATATCAGATACTCATCTAATGATTCTTTTTTCTTTAAACTGTAATATAATGAATAATAACACGTAAGCAATTCAGCACCTGGCAAGGAAAAAAAAAAGATGTTCTTCCGTTTTCCAGTCTACAGGACTTTATAATAAGTGCAGTTTATATGATCATTACTACCACCACTAACAGCAACATCTCTAACATTGAAGCATGACTAACGAATACAAATGTAACTTTAGGATGAAATTACGAAATTTATTTGGTAGTTTCTTTTCTTTTCTTCTCGCTACCACAGAAATATTAAATAATTAAAAAAAGGGGGGGGGGGGAAATAGAAGCAAAAACCTTGCCAAGTATTCAGTTGTCGAAAATTAGTAAAATTCATACTTTATCAAATTAACTTACAAAGAAGATATACAACTGACGAATATCACGGTTTTATGAACAGTCTGCACAGCACCATCCCCCCCCCCCAAAAAAAAAGTACCACTGTGTCTTGTCGGTTTCTAAGGCAATCATTTGAAGATTTGTCGAGACTGTCTATTCCGATAGGTCAATCTTATATGTCCCTTACCCATCCTACTTGGCGAATGATGGAAATGTACCTTCAGTACAGAACCAGGCTACTTCTCCAACTTTCTTCACCAGATTCTGTGCTTGGTAAGCGTCATCTTTCTCTATACTTGAGAACTGATTAGACCCCAGCAAAAAAAAATATCAGAAATTTAATTCAAATGTCTAAACTAGTATTATTATCTTCCTAAATTGTTTTCACTATAAGTTAAATCCAGCATCATAAGGATTAATGAAGAACTCTTTTTGTTTCCAGGTGAAGGAATATGGTGAAGTGTGATTAGAACTTCTAGTTTATACCAAGAAACTAGTGGTTCTGCAGCATCTGGGTGAGAAATTCAGTCACGTTTCCCTATCGCCAAACTAACGTTACTGACATGAGTTCTTGGATCTGTGTATTGTAAATAAACGGGATGTAAATTTGAGCAGATTCTCTTTAATGTCGGTCTTGCGGGACACCCTGTAGATAGTAACTAACACAAAGTAAACTTTACCGCATTTTTTTTCTTCTACA
Source organism: Lepisma saccharinum (assembly GCA_022664845.1). Taxonomy (NCBI): domain Eukaryota; kingdom Metazoa; phylum Arthropoda; class Insecta; order Zygentoma; family Lepismatidae; genus Lepisma; species Lepisma saccharinum. The sequence goes on along the minus strand of JAGDQP010042423.1, from coordinate 4,562 downwards.
CTGCATAGAAGACATACACAGTCCAAGCAACCTTAAATCAAAGCAAAAGTAAACATGTTCTTAAACCTTCGTGACTGACTCCTTTCCCTTAATATAAGACTGGATGGAGACATAACCTCCGAATTACACTCCATGCATATTCAATTTCTTCCGTATACATTGAAACAATACACTGAATTCGTTAACTTCATTCAGCGGGGAACATCTTCAAATATAATTACGTAAACCAACAGCACACACAAAAGAAAAGGGAAAGTGGTAAAGTATTTCTGTTCAACACCATATTAGTGACAACAAACATTTATCATAGGAGGAGAGACAAATCAAAGAAATCCAGAATATACTTCTCGCTACGCAAGTGTTCGTCAACAGCCCGAAAGCAAGTCTAGAATAATCTGAGTCAATCATATGACGCTTAAATGACGTTCTAAATGGTACATAACAAGTATAGTTGTTTATTTAAACATGTAGCAGAGAATGAAATAAGACTAACTATGCCAAGTAGTTAAACACTCTTGGAGTCAGTGCAAATACTCCCGGACTCAGCTCCTCTGAATAATTGCATTTGTGAAACATTTACACATTATTGTTGGATCTCAGGTTATTCGAATGGTTAGCACGGCATCTTTCTGTGTACGAAGTCTCTGGTTCAAACCAGGTGGGAGTTCATCAAATGCAATGGTTCGGATTTTACTTTAATAAAAACTGTAGATTCCAGTCTTAGGAACTCATCCGATCGTTTATAACGTTAGTAACAATTCACACAATGAAGAAATGGGACTTTGTGCTCAGTGACTTGCATTATCACGGACTGGCAAGCTAGAAATTTTAATTTGAAAGCATTTATTAGTTTCAACGACAATATTGAGGAGTCCCTACAGAAATATGATTGTAAGGCACAAGATAACCACGAAAGAAATTAACGCTTGCCGCTGTTGTATTATTTTATCCATACTGACGAATAATGTTCAATTTATAACTTCTCGAGAACTATTCAAAAACGTGTGGCCTTTAGTCAACTTTAGCTCTAACCGGAATATTGTTTGGGTTGCTTATATTGCAGCGAAAAAGAAAAGGTGCAGAGCTGTAGTTAACAATGAGTTCGAATGCGAAGAAAACGCTAACCTAAACTAACCAACCTACCCCAACCGCTAGATGGGAACCACCTGAATAAATACATATCTGAAATACTGAGGTCTATTATCTCACCAGTAGTGTTACTGTGGTAGTATACACTTATTGGTGTGTTAACTATTACCATCCGCCATATAAAAACAAAGTGAAACATTTCAAATGGTAACAGGGTTGTATGACATCTCTAACCTGTAACATTTGTTCTGACAAATTCAATACCGCTAAGCATTTGTTCGATATCTGCACTTTATGTATGGTAGTCCATGTTAAAGTTATGGTAATGCCTATAAATTTAACGAGTCATATTGCCACTTGGAAACCATAAAAATGGTAAGATTCTCGCAAAAGTGATTTACATATAGGGGTCTAAATGCCGAATTTAAAAAAGTCAGATGTTTATTTACCCATGAACAACCTTGAGATAGAGCCCAATTTAGACCATTTTACACTAAACGTATATATATATATAACAAGAACAAGGGGGAAAGATTATGAAAGGAAGCGGCATTGGTCTTATTCAAAAGATACCATCACGGAATTCGCCTGGTGTGATCGTGGAAAAACCTCGGTCTGGATGCCGGGAATATAACTTTATCTGAAAATTTGAATGGGTTATGTAATACGATGTCGTCTAATATGTCATTCTATTCCAATTCTTCTCATAAAACTGTTTCCTTGTATGCGATGATTTCAGACACAGAAGACTCCAAGTCTCAAGGTCAACCCGGCACATGTATATCCACGATTTAAAAAAAAAATGAATTTTATTTCCTCGCTAATATAAATTTTCTCCCGTTTTTGACTCCACTCTTAGCGAGCAAATGAAAGCAAGTACGGTGCGACAGACGAAGCACAAATTCACTCCTTGCGATAACACGTACGCTAAACACAGGTATTTGGTCACTGTTGTAGTTGCTTTTAGATGCAGTAACATACGCTGGTGCCTTATGGTAATGAAATACATTAGCGCCAAGTGGCATGTTGGTGCCAATGAGCCCAACATAGAAGCTTCCTCGTTCTTCCTAATGAAACACTAATGCACAAGCGGGTTGGATAATGGACCCACGAAGACCTTCCACAGGGTGCCAATTTTAACAGCAGAATGATTGAGATGAGCGGTTCTAATTAATACTTCAATGCTTTCTTATTTTTCCCTAAACACGCAAAGAAAAAATGTAAGAGTTCTCACTAATATTCCCCACACTCTCTCAATTCGTTGTGCGTGAGACGAAGAAAGTGTGTGAGTTTACTGATGAGCAAAGAGGAAGAATGTGCCCGGTTCGAGTCTTTCTGGTAGCAATCTTGACTGAACATGGTATATACAATAAGGACCTGGATTACACAAGTGATCGCAGAGGGACATCATCGCTCAGACTTGAACTGGATCTATTAAATGTTGATCAACAAGTGAGTCGTAAAAACGCCAGCTATTTAGAACTGATAAATAATAAACGAACTTCACTATTTTTCTAATTAACTTTAAAACATATATTCTGACCATCAATATCTTTGCGATCTGCGATATTTACACTTTCGCTTTAGAAATTTGAAATGAGTTGTTCACTATCAGAAAGTCTCCGGTTTTCATTGGCATAAAAAAATAGAAGCCCTAATGTAGGCGCAGCACCTTTATTTTACTTGAATTAAGAATGCTGATTTACAGCTGATCATCGTTGAAATACTTTCCCTTCAATATTCACGTCAAGTGGGACAGATCTATTAATTCCTACAGTTTCAGTTGCAAATTCTTGCTACCATTAGGATCATAATAGTCTCCTTCTGTTGAACGCATGGTCCTAAAATATCGGACACAAACTGCACTACAACAATCTAAATAGCGATCAATTATTACGGTGACTGGTAGCGAATTTATTTTAAGGCCTTTAGGCAACTATGGCTCCGGCCGTATGAATGATGATGAGATGAATTGGTGGAATGAAGAAAGTGGGAGGAAACGGGAGCACCACGAAAAAAACCCACGCACACGGTGTTTTGTCCACCGCAAAGCCCACATGGCATGAGCAGAGCATGGGATCGATCCGACGACCTCTAGCAGAGATGAGCGCTCTACCAACGGAGCGACCGTGGCCCGCGATGACTGGTGTTTAGTGTCAGGGCCTAGTTAGTAGGTACTATCCTGGAATTTGTCTGGTATAACTGAGGGGAAAACCCTGGAAAAACCTCAGTCAGGATGGGTTCCTTCTTGCTGCAAAATACAATTAGAACAAAAGAGTAACCAGACAACTGTACTGTATTAGTAACATACAAAAAGCATTTAAAAAACATATTTTATAGGGCAAATTTTATAATAGATAGATACAGCTTAAAGCACGACTTGAAAAATCTGATCAACTTTCCAAATCCACAACTATCTTTCCAATGATAAGGAAGATACATATGAAGGTTGAAACACGAGGTTACAATGATAAGAGGTTATTATCTTTTGAGATTACGTTCTTTCCTTAAAGTTGACAATACTAAAGAATTTGATAAATATCAAATGATATCTCTAATGTATACCCAGATCCACACAAAAAAGAGAAGCACATTTACTTCAAACTAAGTGTCTAGAATTTACTAATTGTCTGTCTTGCCTCCTTAACAAGAACATTAATTATTAATGAACGTGGATGTTTTTGTAGAGGAAGTTAGAATAAGTCTGAAATTGAATATTATCCACTGATAAGGTTATTTTTATTGAACATTCAACATTTTCTTTCATAATAGTTTTAAATACGATGAACAATTATTATTTTTTTCTTCAGTTCTATCGTTACTGTATGTGGTTATTTTGGAGGTATTCCTCCTGCACTGCGCAAATGTGAAAACCAACTGTAAACATCTACAGAATGGAAGCAGTGAAATAACGTATTCTTACTGTACATAGAAAAGAAACAAGCGTATTACGTGTAGGTTACAAATCAATTTCAGTCTTCCAACCTGTTGCATTTAAAGCAAGAAACACTTCGTGCACGTTGGCTGCTGCTCTCGGAAATTTCTATCAAACACGAGACCAATAACCACGAAGTTGAAATATCACTCCTTGCGTCTGTTAATACGTCTGGGAACAGTTTTGCAGAAATACATCCAGCACTGACCTCGGTATATATATATATATATATATCCGGGTTTGGACTGTAGACTGCCAGGACACCGACACGGCAACTCGAACGGACCTATACGTTGCGACCCTCAACTGTAAGTCACTTGCAGGAGAGGACAAATTAGAAGAACTGCAGAATGAACTTAAGAGGATTAAGTGGGACATCATAGGACTATCAGAAGTGTGGAGGAAGAATGAAGAACAGTTGGAACTACCGTCAGGGCACACGTTCTACTACAAAGGAACAGAAACTGGAAAAGCGACAGGCGTTGGCTTTATAATTAATAAAGACCTGAAGTCACGAATCACAGAAATTGAAGGAATT
>JAGDQP010042420.1:0-15423 GCA_022664845.1 Lepisma saccharinum | reverse complement strand
TTACAGTATAAGACAAACTCTTTCAGGCATGTATTCAGATTTATATTTTAGGGTGTTTAGGAATTTTGGGGGGGGGGGTTCAAACAGGATCTGAATTTGTAATTGATAATAAGTACATAATCACGCCTAAAATTATGCTAAGATTACAAAGATACCGGAATTTGGGAGAACCCTCTGAACTCGTTCCCTGGATACGTCACACAGCTGTATGATAAATTAGTATGGGTCTAGAATATCTACAAAAATCAACTAGGTTACAAAACTGACAGTATGGTAACAAAAGTGTTACCTGAAGCTTCATTTTTTAAAATCAAGACACCGAACACGAGAATTCCCTAAGTAAGAATAACTTAAATTTTCCTATAAAATATTCGACACTAATTGAAACTTTCTAAAGGGAAGCTAATAAAAATAAAATGTTCTATTCAAGCTATCAGCTTATCCCATAAGTAATATCGTATTATTCAACGTGATTAAAAGAACGATAATATACCTACCGTTAGTCAGGAGCATAGTCTCTATCGGACTCCACAACACTCTGCCATCTGTTAACCAGTTGTTGAATCCCCCGCTGAAAGAAGTCACCGGTTTTGGAGGCAAAGAACTGGGTCACTGATCGTAGCACGACGCCATCCTCATTTTGCAGTGTTTTCCCGGAAAGGTAGTTTTGCAGGCTGTGAAAAAGACAGTAGTCTGTTGGTGCAAGATCTGGTGAAAGCGCCGGGTAGGGGAGTTTCTCCCAGCTACATTTCTGGATCTTAGCACAGGTCCCTCTTGCCGTGTGTGGGCGCGCGTTATCATTGTGGATGAGCACACCCTTGCGATTAACCAGAGCAGGACGTTTCTCCAACAATGCAGTCCGTAGGCGTTCAAACTGCTGACAGTAGATATTTGCATTGATGGTCTGGTTACGTGGCAAGAACTCAAAATGGATTATCCTACGGATATACCAACAAACCCTCAACATCACTTTGCAGGAGTGGTGATCCTGTTTTGGCACAGTCCCCCCCCCCTCTGCCGTTTCCGTTAAATGTTATGGTAGAGGACCCACTTTTCAGAATCTGGTTACCATCCTGTCCAGCAATGGCTCATGTCTGTGACGGGTGAGCAGGAAACTTCAGATATCAACTCGCTGCTGCTTCTGTTGAGGTGTTAGCGCGTGGGGTATCCGTTTTCAGAGTTTTGACATTCACTCAAAGTCCTGCAGATGACGATGAACGGTTGAATGGGTGACTTGTAGTTCGCTGGTCAGTTCTTCAACAGTTAGCATTGCATTTGCCTCCACCTCCACCGCTGGTCTCTGGGTATAAACTCATTGTGCCCTATGTCATATGCTACACCCACAATTTTGTTATTAAGTATTTTTTATCATTGATAACTTTTAAGTGAAGTCTATGTAAGATGAAAATGGCTTGACTCCATGTCATCCTTGGGCAGCACCCGCAGTTCAAGATGTCATTAGGCATCACATCACAGGTCAACGCATTGTGTCGTATGATTGAATCATACAGAATATCAGTTATTTTAGGATAACAGTGGAGCATCTGAACTGTGAGTTGATGTTATAATAAAATCAGTTTTCTGATAAAGGAGGTAAGTGCAAAGAAAGAAGGCAACTGGCAAATGTACACATGCTTACGATTCTCGATTTGATTCTCTACTTCGCCGCAGTGCGCACTAACTACCCTCGCTACGTTCTAGTGCACCTCAGGTCCATGAACTACTATTGAGGATCGTTTTCTTAAAGAGAGGTCTCATGCGGTATAATCCGGCATTCTAGAATGGTTTGTGGATCGATATATGGATAGATACATCCAGTGTTTCTTTCAGAAGATTACGTTCGGAGGGCTCGTGGAGGGCTCACGAAAATTATAAATAATGTATATTGACCCCACATTTTAGCACATTATTGATTATAAATAATGTGCTAAAATGTAAAATTACATTAATGTTACTTAACAATATATCGTACTTCCTTAGTTAACCTCCAAATAACATGCGCAATAATTATGGAATGTGCTATTATATATGTATTTCAGTATATGTATGTGTAATACAATTTTTGAGACTAATTCTTCCAGGGGCGCGGTTGAAAAACCCCGGTAAAGATAAGATAAAGATAAAATGAATTTTATGGGCGGTAACAGCACTATGGCTTACGCCAGTCCCTATACGGGGAAAGCCCCTTATCTTTGTCACGTCTAAACTTAGCTGTTATTTGGATAAAATACGAAAACTGAAACAGTAAAATCATATAAAAGCTGAAGATGTAAAAGGTCTTCAGAAATATAAAACACTGGTGTAAACAGCCAAAAGAACGAGAAAGAAAACTAAAGATGTATAGAGTCTTTAGCATAACAAATTAAAAAGCGTGCAGGCTGTCATTTTTCCCTGATGCCTGAGGATTTCATCCTCGTTGTTGATTCTGAATATTATCCCAAGCAGGTATAAAGACTCTATATTTCTACCCAAATAGGTTATCACTTACCAGTAACCACTAGTTTTAGGACCCCCCCCCCCCCGATTCATTCCATACCAAATCAACCAATAAAAAATAGTTTTAAAACTTGGGTTTTACAAAATGTGTGATATTTGGTAACTGTTCATTCATTAATATAATAAAAAATACAAAACTTCATGTTTTTGTCACTTTCGGTTTTTGAGGAATAAATTGCTAAAAATTAAAAAATCGACTAATTTTTTACGCGTTTTGAAACCTTTAAGAGCCCGAAACTCAAAAACTATTAAATTGTACTAGTCAACGCAAACTTATACCATTTGTTTCAGAATTTCAAGAGCTGTAATTTGATATATTACTTGATTTTATTAGACCAATCTTTATATTTTTTAAAAATTAAAACAAAACTTTTTTTTGAAAAACTCGAAATATAAATTTTTATTTTTCTTGAGAAAAAATATGTTCAATGTGCTTCTGATTAGAAAGTATGTACAAAATTTCATGATGGTATTTCAATGGGATCATGTTGGAAAGAAATCTAGCATAAGTACATAGCCATTTTTTTTATAACGTGCATAATTAGCTTAAACGGCAGTACGCAAAATGGCTTCTAGCAAAGTAAATTTAATTGGTTAAAATATGATATACAGTATCTTAATTTCAGTTCTAGTGTAGAACAAGCCAAGCCGCCGTAGTTCAGTAGTAAATCATTGGCGTAGCATTCGAGAGGTCGTTGTAAGATAAGATAAAATGTATTTTATGGGAGGTAAAAGCACTATGGGTTACGCCCGTCCCGACGGGAGCAAGTGGGTTCGATTCCAGCGGCTGACCACCCTGACTAAGGTTTTTCCAGTCTATTTTTCTCAATCACAACAGGCGAATGCCGAGATAGCACCTTCAATATAGGTCCCGGCCCACACCTTCCCGAATCCTCCCCCTTATTACGGCCTGACCCTTAAATACCTAAAGGCCATAAATATCAATTTTAAAAGGGCAGTAAGAATTATTAATTTGAAATTATTTATTTACAGGCTAATCTACCACATTTACTACTTTATTATAATAATAAAGTGGTAGGTTCATTAGGCTGTAAGTAACTAATTTCAAACTAATAATTCTTACTGCCTTGTTTTAAATACAGACATCAGGCTGGACTGATTAGTTTTTACTAGGTTTGTTCTACAATAATTTTAAATTTGAATTGCATTTTTGACCTTTAGGCATCTAAGGCTCAGGCCAAGACAGTGGGAAGGATTCAGGAAGGTGTTGGACAGGACCTATGTTGAAGGTGCCATCTCGACATTCGCCTGATGTGACTGAGGAAAAACGCTGGAAAAACCTCAGTCAGGGTGGTCGCCCGCTGGAATCGAACCTACGAGCTCGCGAACCAACGCCATCCTCCAATTTAAGTTCTCTCAATAAGTTAACTGCATGTTGGTTACCCCTTTTAAATAACTCTTGTATCCAATATCGAGCGCTTATATTTCCTGTTAGACTGGGTTACCAAATAGCTAGCACAAACACCCGCGAAAGCCACTGCTTCCGTCATGATCTCTCACCAAAACCAGACTCTGAAGCCATATATTCGATCTTTGACGACCTTGCTCTGATGAATGAAAGAGGGAGGAAACTCTGCTCTATTTTGGAATGTCTGCCCACGACCCTATAGTGTCATTTGACACCAGCCAGCAGAGTTCTTCTCTACCTCCCCCACGCACACTGGTAAGTGGTCACCACGGAAGTACGAACATGGAAGAGTAAAAGAAACCCTAACGTAAATATGAGCATCTGGTGGATGATATGAGTAAGTCAGAAGCCCATATATTACTATAGGAATTTCATTTTTAATAGCCTCACAAAGAATTGGTACATAGGATGGAGGGGAAAGATACATAAAATGAAAGAGGATACTAAAAAGAAGTATCCTGTTAAGGGTTTTAAAAAATAAGCCACGTTTTACACGAAAAAAATGATTCTTTTCTTCTCCATATTTCTCTCCCATTTAAAATGTATGGCGTCAAGAGCATCTACATTTAAAATTATGCTACAAGGTCAGTTTTGCTCCTAAAATTGCCATTACATTTTTAAATGAAGGAGACATTCTTTAGGCAGTTCTGTATTAGGGCTTTTTTAAATTGACTTTCTTGTTTTTGTAATATGACCAAAAATGTTAGTACACTGTCTAACTGTACCTCTTCCCCTTAATACATTCGATTAGGTATTACTGAACACATCATTCAAACCACATTCAAAAGTATTAACTTAATCGTAGTTTAAGGAAACAACAACTCAGTCTATAAAATCATTCTTACAATCAACAAAAAGGACATGATGTCTTTTATTTGCTGTTTCATTCATTTCAACTGTCTTTGTTGAATTGCTCGGCACTCCAGAGATAAAATGCACCATAGCAGTACTAATACGATAATAATACTATATAGAATACTATATCAAATGCTTTATTTGAGTCTCACGTATATTATAACATCTGTTAATTTGTTTGGGGTATAGGTATACAATGCTACAGTGATCTCAATATACACAATATGCTATAAGATCTATTTTGCAGGTGGTAGTATTACTTCAAAGGAGTACTGCGCATAAGGGCCGTTTGCTACCTCTCAACCGAATATCTAGAAAAAATGAGAGTTCCAATAATCCAAATCCTATGTCCTTACCACTTCCGGTTATCGTGGAAAGCGCGTCCAAAAATGACCACTTTCGGATTCGAATTTTTATAGTGTTGTTCAAAATAAATTCTGATATCTCCAGAATGGCTTAAGCTGTCAAATTCAAATTTCGAATGCAAAGTGCCAACATAATAAGCCTGTTACAGTGTAAATCAAAAGATTATATCTTTAACCGTTTTGGAGATAAAAATTAGTTTCCTTATCTTATGTAAACGTTCAATTTTCATTATAAAAAATACACTTTGCTCAGAGAACTCTGTATTGTTTAACCATCAGCCCCCACTAGTTACAAAACGATACTTCGCTCAAATAATCTCCATATAATGAAGAACATATCCAAAAATCATTTTGTAACTGATGGCGACTGATAGTTAGAAGAAACATTTTATACTCTAAAGATGTATTCTTGCGGATTCTAATTTTTATAGTGCTGTTCAAAATAAATGGTGATATCTCAAGAATGGTGTAAGCTATCAAATACAAATTTCGTATGCAAAGTACTAATATAATGAGTATGTTACACTTTAAACGAAAAGACCATAGCTTTAACCGTTTTGGAGATAAAAAAAGTTTTTTTATGGAAACGTCCAATATTCGTTATAAAAATTGCACTTTTCTCAGGAAACACTGTGTTGTTTAACGATCAGCCCCAGCTAGTTGCAAAACGATACTTCGCTCAAATAATCTTTATGTAATGTAGAAGAACGTATTTAAAAATCATTTTGTAACTGATAGCGGCTGATGGCTGGAAGAAACATTTTGTACTCTAAAATTGAGTACCTCACGTGGAAGTATGTTTGAAATTCAGCTAAATAAACCATCATATGTCTGAAAGTTCTTATGATATTCAAACCGCATCAGTTACAAAATTATTTTTTTTAATACATTCTTCTACATGGCATGGAGATTATTTGAGCGAAGTATCGTTTTGTAACTATTTATTTATTTGGAAAACAACAGACTAGTGCCTAATTAAAGTCTTCCATTGCACAATGAAATATTCAAGTTGTACACATAAGAAAAAAAACTACAAACCCAATCACATAGAACAAAACAGTCATCATAATATTTTCCGAAATAGAGAGAAAAAAATGTACAAACCCAATCACATAGACAAAGACATTAACATAATTTTCCCAAGATAAAATTAACATAATAATTTCTCAGTTGCATAAAGCAGAACAAAACGTTATTATAGTTACCAGAAAATAAATTTTCAGTCAGTATATTGATATATATTGAATCAGTCTAGAGCGTATAACTGTTTTTGCCCTATTAGTGATATCTATTTCGTTATCTGTTTCCAAGTACTTATTATAAGCAGTACAAGTTCGCCATATGAGAGACTTTAACATAGAATTTGTTCTGGCCTTGTGACAGAAGAAAAACTCGTTGTTTCGCACACGAGTTCTAAGTGAGGGAACTTTTATGCAAATAGCTGCGGTTAAGTCTGTACAATCAACTTTATTATTAAATATTTTAGAAAGAAATACAATATCATTAATATTTCTTCTTTTCTCCAAGGTCAGAAGATCAAAGTTGACTGCCAGTAGCGACGATGAATCAAATTTTGGATGAAAACCTGTTTGTTTGTACGCTAAGAATCTAAATAATTTTGATTGCATTACCTCAATGATCCTAGAATATTTACTGCATTGTGGATTCCATATTACAGATGCGAATTCCAATTTAGATCTGACATAATTAAAATACAGTAATTTAAGAAACTGCGGATTGTTAAAATCCTTTCCTAATCTGACAATTAATCCTAAGTTTTTGTAGGCTTCATTTCTCATGGTCACAGTATGTGTATTAAATGTTAGATGAGAATCAAAGATTACACTCAGATCTTTTACTGAATTGGCACTGTTTATATGAACATCTTTAATTGCGTATGTGTGATACTTACTTTTTAGCTATGTGAAAGAGACAGTCTTTCATTTATTAACATTTATAACAAGATTATTTTTTTCACACCACTTAGCAACATTGATCAAGTCACACTGAAGTTTATCACAGTCTTCAATAGAGGATATTTCCAAATATAATTTTAGGTCATCAACAAATAGCAGTTTTTTAGAGTTCATAATACAATGTGGTAAGTCATTAATGAATATAAGAAATCGAAGAGGTCCTAAATTTGAACCTTGGGGAACACCTGATCGAACTTCATATTGTTTTGAAATAAACTCTTTGTAAATAACAGATTGTTTACGTTTTTTTAAGTATGAGGCAATGAAAGTTAGCGAGGGTTCAGTAAAGTTAAAGTAACTTAGCTTACTTAACATGATATCATGATCTATGGTATCAAATGCTTTGGCCTGGTCGGTATAGATAACATCAATTTGTGCACCTTTGTCTAAACCTGATTCTATGTATTCAGTAATTACAGCCAGATTTAATTCAGTTGACCTTTTAGTCAGAAAACCATGCTGAAATGGCGATATTGCACTTCACACATGATTAATTATCCTATTGTAAATGAGACTTTCAAACACTTTAGCAAAGGATGATAGTATTGAGATACATAGGTCTGCAGTTGCTTACTTCATTTTTAGAATTAGATTTTTTAATTGGGCACACAACAGCTTCCTTCCATTTATCCGGAAATGTTGCAGTTTTAATTGATAAGTTAAAAAATAAATTGCAGCGGAAGTTTAAGAATTTCTCCGCAGCCTTTCACGAGATAAGGAGGTACGTGATCTGGACCGAGAGATTTTTTTGTTTCAATTTCTTTATGGCATCATCTATTTCTCTTAAAATTACATTCAACAGATCAAATGAATCTATTGAATCACATTTGTTGACTACATCCTTTATTTCATATTTTACAGACGTTTTATGATATACTGATTGAAAGTGGCTTGCAAAACAATTGGCAATCTCATCATTATGGTAGATTATTGGTCCATTGTATGTCATATTTAAAGGTGGCAGATGTCTTGTTTTTTTCTTGATAAATTCCCAACAATTACTTGGGTCATTTAGAATGCTATTTTCAGTATCAGTTAAGAACTCCTGGTAAGCTAAAGATATATCCTTTTTCACTTGTTTTCTTAATTTGACAAATTCTCTATAATGATAATGAGGGATACCAATTGTTCATTTCCATCTCTTATAATGATAAAATTTACGTTTAATATTTGTAATTATTTCTCTGGTAAACCAGCATGGATAAGAGTAAGTGACCGTTTTCTTTACTGGAACACATTTATCAAGAGTATCATAAAGTATTTCAAATAACCTACTAAGAGCTTCATTAACATTATATTTTCTAAGCATCCCCAGTCAACTCCAGCTAATTCCCTATAAAGCAATTCAGGGGCTGATGCTTAAACAACACAAAGATTCATAGAAAAGGCGCAATTTTTATAAGCAAAATTGAATGTTTACATAAGAAAATTAATGTTTATCTCCAAAACGGTAACAGATATAGTCCGAAAGATTACACTGCAAAATTATCATTATATTAGTATTTTTCAAACGAAATTTGGATTTAATAGCTTAAGCCATTCTGGCGATATCTTAATTTATTTGGAACAGTACTATAAAAGTTAGAATCGGGAAGTATCCATTTTTTGGGGTATAAAATGTTTCTTTTAACCATAAGACGCCATCAGTTAAAATAATGATTTTTAAATATGTTCTTCTACATTACATAAAGATTATTTGAGCGAAGTATCGTTTTGTAAGTAGTGGGGGCTGATGGTTAAACAACACAGAGTTTCCCGAGAAAAGTACGAGTGTAACAAAAATAGGACATTTACATTTGAAAACTAATTTTTATCTCCAAAACGGTTAAAGCTAATTTAAAGCTATGGTCTTTTCGTTTAAAGTGCAATAAGCTCATTATATTAGTACTTTCCATACGAGATTTATATATGATATCTTACGCTATTCTTGAGATATCACCATTTATTTTGAACAACGCTATACAAATTAGAATCCGCAAGAATACATCTTTAGAGTATAAAAAGTTTCTTCTAACTATCAGTTGCCATCAGTTACAAAATTATTTTTGGATATGTTCTACATAATATGGAGATCATTTGAGCGAAGTATCGTTTTGTAACTAGTGGGGGCTGATGGTTAAAAAATACAGAGTTCTCTGAGCAAAATGTATTTTTTATAACGAAAATTGAACGTTTACATAAGATAAGGAAACTAATTTTTATCTCCAAAACGGTTAAAGATATAATCTTTTGATTTACACTGTAACAGGATCATTATGTTAACACTTTGCATTCGAAATTTGAATTTGATAGCTTAAGCCATTCTGGAGATATCAGAATTTATTTTGAACAACACTATAAAAATTAGAATCCGGAAGTGGTCATTTTTGGATGTGCTTTCCATAATAACCGGAAGTGATAAGGATATAGGATTTGGATTCTTGAAACTTTCATATGGTCTAGATATTACGTGCAAAATTTCATTAAAATCGGTTGAGGGGCCCTTATGCGCAGTACTCCTTTAGTGATTTCTTAGATATCACTTCAAAGATTTAGAATTTCAATTTCAAATTTAATTTAATCATATCTTTACTTTTTTGTCAATTAATTATTATTCTGATTATCGTACTTTAAATATCTGGATTGTGTCATTGTATTGATATTTTATTTATATTTAGTAAAGCATGTGCAACTATTAATATCTTGAATTGAAAAATCGATTTACTAAAAATATAAATATTGCATCTCTGAGTCTTAATTTTATTATGTAGTAGTATATGCTTGACCTTAACATACCAGTATGTCGTGAAATATGAATCGATTTGAGTGTTCCCATGGTCACTGACCGACTCACTGACTGATCATCAATATTCCCAGGCCAAACTATTTGAGCTAGAAATACCAAATTTGGTATAAAGGTCTATGATCAAGAATAGGTAAAGGAAAAAACCCGACATTTTGAACAAGTCGCTATCTTGGATCCAAAATGGCTGCCAAACCCATTGTTGTATAGAATACACAACCTAAACGGTTGGGATACTAAAATGAAATTTGGTATGAAGGTACAATATCAGCAATAGGCTACGAAAATATTACAAAATGTTGAAAAAGTCGCCATCTTGAATACAAAATGGTTGACCTGAAAAATCAATTTTCCACACCGTTTGAGCTAGAGATACGAAATTTGGTATGAAGGTACATGATCACTAGTAGTTTACCAATAATATTACAAAATGTTGAAAAAGTCGCCATCTTGGATCCAAAATGGCCCCCAAACCCATCGTTGTATAGAATAGAGAGCCTAAACCGCTGGGGCTACTGAAATGAAATTTGGTATGAAGGTACATTATCACTAGTAGGTTACTAAAATATTACACAATGTTACCTCACAATTTGGGGCCGCAGCCCCCGTGGAAGGGTGCAGATGGACACCAAGGCGGTGCAGTCCCGCAGAGAGATTCTGGTTAAGATAAAGGGGGCGCAGCGCCCCCAGGGAAGCAAAGCGAGTCTACTTGTATTAGTGATGAGCTCAAGAGTCTTGGTCTTGCAGTTTTGGTCTTGGTCTTGCATGCAAGACCATGACCAGGGATACCGATGCAAGACCAAGACCAAGACCAAGGGGTGGAAGACCAAGACCAAGATCATACCTGCAAGACTCGCGCAAGACCAAGACCAGCCTGCAAGAGTCTTGCACACGCACTATTTGAATACTTTTAAAACGTGGAAAGGAACTGGCAATCATTATAACCTTCACTTGAATTTCTTTGGCTTCTGTAAAAATACCGCTGGGGTGAACGTGTTCCCAGTTGTGCAAGCCGTGTGAGTGGATCTGAGAATCATACCGCTATTACTGTAACATAAACGTCCTATTCTGAATCGATTGTTGATAATTTCTGTCCAGTTCTGTGGCTCAGTGCATGAAAGCAATACCCACATATTTGTCAAAAATGCGATATTGCTACAAACGTAACCCCTAATCTATCACCCCCTGAAACCATGAATATTGTTTAAATAAATGCAATCTGGTGGGCCCGACCACAAGGATATATGCTAAAGAGTTTCCTATCACCTTTATTTTCTCGGAATAGCTTCAGTGTGGGTTTATTGGATTCATGCACGTAGCCACAGAGTTGTTATTACTTGTTCTCAAGTTTCATGTGAGTCATCCTAATCAAAGTCTCTTGCACTCCCCCCCCCCTCACACACACACACACACAGAAGGAAATTAGTAATTGGTGCTGGGTTACGATGCATTCACACGTTCTGAAACAATGAGGATTTCTTATCGCGAAGTCGCTAAAGAAATTATACACCATTCTGCAGGTTGTAAATTCTACTGTAAAAGAAGTTGTTGTAATTCTACTGTAAATTCATAGATTGTTATTTTTAAAAATAAATATACAAGGTGTATCTTAAGTCTATTTACAACATTTGGAAGTTGATTAATGGCATGAAAACAGACATACGACAAAATGCCGAAAACGACCTCTATTAACCTAGGTATGGGCGATTGAAAGTATGTAAAATTGAAGTGTAAGCCCCACATTTTGAAAGTATTCCTCGTAGGGCTGATTCGGCATTCGATCGTAAACTAAGTAAAGCATAGTTCCATCTAAATACGTAATTTGAGTCCTTGTGCAGTGCAAGGGAGGCACGAGGGATTCTAAAAGAAGCCGTGGAAACTCGAAAATTCCGTAAAACAAATTTAATTCCTCTGGTAAATCCTTATGCATCTATTGCACAAAATCATTAGTTCTACATTTGCATATACGTTTACTTCAGTTACGATGGAATGCCGCATGAGCCCTGCGATGAATACTTTCAATCGCCCAATCTCGGAGCATTTCGACATTTCGTTACCTGGACTTTTATGTGTTTTCATGCGAAAAATCACCCCCCCCCCCAGGTATTGAAAACGAGCCGAAGTTTGTAAAGAAATTATGTTTTGTTGGAGGAAATATAGTGTTATTAGTGGTTGGCATTTAAAACATACAACATTCTTTGCTTTGTGTTCACTTCAGAAAGTCCATAAGAACTATGAACTTTAATTTATATATCAACAAAAGCAAAATAATATAAAATACACAGATCTCATGCATTTGTACAAGACTTCTTTTTGTTTTCTTGATACAACTCTGGAAAACTCATTACGTGATTGCTCTTTACTGTTCTTTAGGATACTTATGTACACTAAACAAGTTTCTGTTAAGGATAATTTGGATAAAGGGCAAAAGGAAGTCTGATGTCCTGGCTTTTCTGATGTTAGGTTTATCGTGGTACGATTTATTGATTCAGATAAAAGTGGATTATGGTCAGTTCGAAGTCTCTACTGGTTTGTGTAACCAAGTCTTTGTGTTCTAAGCTACTAGTCGATGCTATAAAATGTCTGTTGATATATGTTATTGGAAACTGACAAGGAAGGGTCACGGTTCTCAAACACAAATCCTATTCACACCTAATACATCGCAAGCAACATAACGAGATTACTAAAATTTAAGGTGCCATGGTCGAGGGGAGCTAGGTAGGGTTACCACCCGTCCGGGATTGACCCGGACAGTCCAGGAATCGAGACATTTGTCCGGAGTCCGGATTCGAAAGTTAAATGTCCGGGAATTTGCTTTGTTCGACAAACATCAATTATTTATTCCATGAGAATTCTTTCACAGTGGCATTTTATACTTCCAAAATGTAGTTTCTTTAACCCGCCACTCCACCCACAGAGCAGGGAGATCGTCACACGCATGATTTTGAAGTGACCCGCATAGGAACAACTTAAATAAAAATTTATTTATATACGAAGATGAAACTGTCGCTTTTGTGCACAGCATGGGTCACAAAACTTCCCGATCAAAGAGCTACTCTCCAAATATCGAAAGATGTGTTGAGCCTGCAAACAAAGGATGAAAGTTGTTTGATAAACTCTACCAGCTGACCAGCCAGCCAAGTTAACCTTGCGCGAGCTACCAGTAGCTAGCGATCGACGGTTTGTCGATCCCTGGTGTACAGTACACTTTGATCTTATACTATATCTTTAGTCTGTAAAACAGCCTGAACCTAAGATGCCTAAGAGCCACAAATAAATTCAAATTTAGTTATAAGGCAGGGATGTAATGGAGGGTATACGCAGGTATACGGCGTGTACCCACCTCAATTTTAAGATACGACCGTATATCCACCTAAAATTTTTGAAATACGCAGCTATATAGAACAGTAAACAAAAGGTTTCGTTACAGCAAGTGAAGTGTATACCTACCTAAAAACTTATCATTACATCCCTATATAAAGGGTAGGTAATAGCGAATGTATTTATATCTATTTAGTTATTGTTGAATACCTCATCATACTACAAAACCCCAAGTTCCGAACATCTTTGGACATCTCAGTGCTCTTAATGCTAGTATGCAGGGGAAGGAGGAAGAAAATATGCTCACTTGAAGTGATAAGTTCTTAAGAAAAATCAAAATTTGGAAATTAAATGTTGGAAAGAATGATATTGAAATGTTCCCTCTCACACTCATTCGATGATTGATTACAGTTTGATTTTAGAACATCTTTTGGTTGTGAAGGATAAGTTGCAACAATGTTTTCCTTTCGTCAGTCTGGACGAGTACGATTGGGTCAACAATTCCTTTCTCTTTACTAATGAAGATAGAACCATTAGAAGAAGCAGAAGAGTTGGTTGAACGTCAAGGTGGTCGAACTTTGATGCTGAAATTAAAAAACAAAACAAAAAAAAAACACTATTTCAATTATGTATTTTGGTAAAACAAAATTCTCATAAGGTACATTCGTAAAGTATCTGGCATATATTGGTTTAATATTGAAAAAAAAATGCTTAGGAGAGACAATCAAGCCGCAAGAGGTAGCCCGTTATTGTAGTAGAAAGTTATGTTTGTGCGGTAGAAGGGTGTTCGGCTCCACAAAAATATTGCTTTTATGGACGTACGTCAGTGATCTGTAATTAGTGCTTGTGTGGGATTGTGCACGTATATGTGTATTTTCTACAATAAAAATCGAAGCAAATAAGGTTTTAGATTCAAGTACAGTCTTGAACACGTGAAGTACATGATGGAGAAAGAGAGATTACAAGCATTATTTTCAGTTTGATCAAGACGCCTCCATCACTGAAATCCTGGAGGATAAAGAACTAGTGCAAATGCCTTCCGAGAAAGTCACAGAAACAGAGCCGATTTAAAAACCTTAAAGTACTATAAAAAAACATATTGTATGCAACAGGACAATCCTTTGTTTTCAATATTTTAACATCAATCAAGCACTGCGCGAATGGACCTTGAGCGAGTAACACATGTTACGCCTCCTTTTTTGATAACGCAAGGACATTAAAAGGTGAAAACAGTTTTTGATTTGAAGAGAAATAAATCTGGATAAGTTCTTTCTAACAGTGATGTCATAAATTAAATTATTAATTCTTTAATGATATTTATTTATGTTTGAATGTGCCCGAGCGCAACACGCGTTACGATGGAATTGCTGACTTATGAAGACTCTGTGACGGTTCTGGAATCCACACACTTCCCTGTTGAGGGCGCCGCGTGTCGAGGTGGGTTGAGCATAGAAGGAGTTGAAAGCAGATGTTTGAAATGCGGAGCTCGGGAATAAATTGCAACTGATTTACGTTTACAAGAACTGTTAGAGCTGATGATTGACTTAATATTTGGCTAATGTGCCTCGTGCCGTAGGCATGCGAACAGTTACTATCGTCAACGAGATTCAGAGTGACAACAAAAACTCAACTCGCACAACTTCGTACAGTTTATGATATTTATTTAGGAACAAACGACATACAAAGCAACGCAGTATCTCTCGGAACTTCCAGTAACAGACGTTACTTTTTAACAGTATGTAACAATTAATACAGCTTTCATATACAACGAACGAATCCTTTTCATGGAACTCGTAGAACGTATTATTGAACAATATAAAAGCTCCTTTAATTGGTTCGTCTCTTAAAACAAATATGAACCAATTGACACGAACATAACAGATTTACCAACCAGTCATACTATCGGAGGGCTTGCATCTATGTTTTTGCCCTTACACGCACCATTCGATAGGTTACATGTGAAATGAGACACCATAAGCAACAATATACACATAAAAACACACTATTAACTATGTAAATTATGGAATGCTACTGTATTTTAGATTTTACATAACCATATATTATTTCCTTAGGTCGAATTCGATGTATTCACACCGGATTATATGTATTCGCCGACTCTCACCGCGTTCACGGTACGCATCAACAGGCAACAAATTACGAAAATGCAGTCACAAACGCGTACTACTCAATTCTCGAACG
>JAGDQP010042419.1:0-11896 GCA_022664845.1 Lepisma saccharinum | reverse complement strand
GTTGGTGGGAAGCTCCATTCTGTGACTCCCGACTTACCAACAGCACCAAAAAAACAAAAACAAAAAAAAAACCTCTCACTTAAAATGATAAAGTGTAATCACAAAATTTCTCGAGAGGACTTAATGCTCACGAATCTGCAAATACAGAAGATATAGTGGAAAGATAGTACCAATACATCACGTGTTGAAATGGATTGCGTAAGCAATGATGAAGATGACATCTGAAATACACTGCACTCCTCAAGAAGACCAGAAAAAGAATGGGATTACAATATATCAAATACGTACTTTAGGATACAAAGCAGGTATGTTTTTTCTTTTATTTCATTTTGTTCTTTCAAGATTCTGTCTTCCTCTATCTTTATTCCACTTCAATACCACCATCTATTATTCCCCCTGTCCCCAAACTTATTGCTTAACATACAAGGGATGGTCTTTATTATAATGTTTATTCGGAGCAGTCCATCTACAAGAGGTAAATAATCTGCTATGATGAAAGTAAGGAGAGTGATAAAAGCATCGCAAATTATTACTCCTACCAAGCATTTAACCCCCTCCACCTTCCCTCACATATGTATTACAATCTAATTTTCGATGAGGAATGTTTAGTATACAAGTCTACATAAAAACTTTCATAGATTGAGCAATTTCACGAACATTTATTGTTCAGGACAAAACAAGACCCAAAAGAAAGATATTTAAAATTACGAGAATTGGAAAGACGTAGAAATTGCAGCTAAACGATGGGTCGTATAAATATGAAGACCATTGTGTGTACATTTTTATGTTCTTTAATTTCATGTCCTGTACATTTTCTTCGTATCTTGCACCATTCTCACGTAAATATTGAAAAACTGTCTTCAAAACGTCGGATGGACGCCATTTTCCAATATGGCGTCCGATGGCGTGAAGATCAGAGTGTAGATTTTTAGTATGTTAAACTAGGGGTACGTATATGTACAAGAACCAAAAAATATTTTAGTTTGAATTAATTTCAGCAACGTTTTTTTTTTTTATCTTTCTCGACTGGACTATAAGAAAACTGAATTCAAATATCATTGAACAGCCCTGAGACTTAAATACAAACATTCGCTTAAAAAAACTGCAAAAATATTCCAAAAAAAGAAAGAAGAAGAAATAATCGCCACCACATGCGTCATAACACGGAAAGTGAAAGAAGAAATAAAGAGGGAGACCCGTTGCTGCTCACTTCAATGCCTTTCTCTATATGTGTGCGAAAGAGAGAGAGAGAGAGGGAGTATATATAGGATGTGTGCGAGTGTGTATGTGTGTACAAGCACAACATACGAAAAAGAAGAAGAAAGAAAAAAACGATGCGCCTCAGTAATTTTAAGGGCAATATCAATCTCCATTTCGAAGAGACTTTTAAGAGCCGGGAACGAACATATTAGCTCTTATGATTAAGTACCCAGCGTCGGTTTCATCCTACTTCGCGTATAAACGGAAAAGTCTGGGTTGGAATAGACGGAAGGGAGGTGTGACAAAGAGAGTGAGAGTGAGAGATTCTGGTCGAAAAAGAAGACGAGGAAGAGAACTATTCAGTTGTTAGTGGCTGGCGTATGCTTCTGGAAAGTGGTGCTCCTGTATTGTAAATTTTCCAGGCCTTCTAAAATAACGACCGAGAAATGGTTATGATAGGGCGAAAGGAATGGACAAAAGAAGAACGAAAAAACTTTGTGCAGAGGCGTGCGGTAGGGGGTATCATATATGCAACATAAAAAAAAAATTGGCAAAAAGATTAAAAAAAAGCAACACTCAAACTAGTAGAATCGTCAGACTGGTTAAAAGGAGAAATAAGTGGAAGCCAGCTAATCTGGACACACATTACGTCTGCACAAAAGAAGACAAGGAACGGAATATGTGCTGAGACTTTCCATTTCTGGTGATTCTACAATGGACCCAATGATCTTCAGATTATTATCCTAGTAACCTCCTTAAGGTTAGTATAAAGCAATGATCACAACGTTAGGTGGCAGTACGACCTCCGTATGTTTGTAATGTATTTTTATCGTTGTACAAAATTGGAATTCTGCTTCTATAAATCCAAACCTAGAGAGTTCAAACTTTCAGAGAGGAAAGTTCATAACCATTTCAAGTATTCAATTTGTGCCGATTTTCTGTTTTCTTGTTTGTTCATTGTTGATAGAACTTTATTTCTTTTAGTTTGGATACTCACAACAACACTCAAGCGATCTCAACAATGAACAAAAAATAAAATTAAAGATCGTCTCTTCGCTTATATCTACCAGCCCTCAAACTGTAACCCTACGCCCCAACTGAACCAACTCACTTCCCTCTCAACGGAGGCGTCCAAGATGTGCTGGACCTTGCCCTTATCATAAACGTAGACCTACAAGAGGATTCCCGTTCAATAAACGCTCTTAATTACGACCACAACTCTGTGATATACCCTAATGACTACCACCATATTCTCACCGCACCCCGGGCACTCAAAATACCGTTTATGGACTGGACCAGGTACAAACAGTACCTACTAAACGAACTTTCGCACCTACAGCCTTCCACCAACGCAGCAACTGGTAATACCACTACCTTCTCCTTCACAGTCTTACGCTTGACAACCTATCGCGCAAATACAACACACATCGCTCTAGAAAACAAGTCTGGCTACCCAGCATATCGTACTACCTTCCTGATCAAGCTAAAACGATGGGTCCGAAAGAAGTGGCAAACCTCAGCTGCAATAGGCTCTTCAAGGACCTCACCAAAAGGGGGAGAAGCAAGATAGCCAGCTTCAGAGAAGAATAACGGGAACAAAACTACTCCAGGTCGACGTCCCCAGTCACGAGTTCTGGAGACTGGCCCGCGATCTCCATAGGACCACTCCCTGCCTAATTCACCCCTACATGGTCCCCAAGGACTCCACGGCCCAGAAGAGAAGGCTGCAATCTTCACCAACTATCTGCAAGAAGTCTTCACACCTCACCCTTACATCTACAATGAAGATAGCGTCAGAGGAATCAATAGACAGTTATAAACAATACTTCAATATATCAAAACAACACCAGAACTCACAAACATCCGAAAGGTGAAACGCATGATATTCCGCCTCCCCTCAGCGAAGCCCCTGGAGCCATTAGAGTGACTGCCAACATGCTAAAAGAAGCCCCAAGTACACAATACGTATTACAGGCACAAATCTTCAACATACTCCTACAATCCAACCATATCCCAGAGGTCTGGAAGCACACTGTCATCTGTATGGTGCCAAAACCAGGAACAAACCAACTTCACCCTCATCAGCACCGTCTAATCATCCTGCTATCAGTATTGAACTAGGTATTCGAAAGTCTCATACAACACCAACTCCAGGACTTTGTAGATAACAATTAACTCCATCCAAATCACCAGTTTGAATTCAGGCAAGGTCACTACACGAAAGCGCAATTGATCCGAGTAGTAGATCAGATCACTGGATGCTTAAAGGCCAGACAATACACCATTGTAGTCTTCCTAGACATTGAAAAGGCCTTTGGCCGGGTCTGGCATCAAGGCTTAATAACAGAAATCCTCTAACTCTACATTCTCCACTACTACTTGCGCCTCATCCTCCAATTCCTCCAAAATTGGACCTTCGCAATTCGAAACTAGGAAACAATATCCCCGACACACCCAATCACAGATGGAGTCTCCCAGGGAAAAACACTATCCACTTGCTGTAGGCCATATACACTGACGACCCACTGAATGCTCGATCCTGCCTAAAATACCCACATTTGCGGACGACATTGATTTTTACATCCGGCACCAACATTTGTTACGCAACAGTGACAACTTCAACTCCTGCAGCCGTGGACCACCACGTGAAGAGTCAAGATCAACGCCACGAAAAGCCACGCCATCATCCTCATCCTCATCCCCCTCCCCCCCGCCGACCAACACAACCTGCCTTCCTAGCATCAACTACCACTCCTCTATTCTCCAAAACGCATATACCTATAACTCCAAAATCAACATAAAAATCTAAGCAGTAAGGCAACGGAAAGAACAACCGCTCTGTACCCCAACTACCCCATGCTCCGTAGTACCACACTAAGATATAAAACACGCCTCTGAATCAACTACCTCATGATCCGCTATCTCTTCTCATGCCCTTCTGCAGCATGGCTCCATGCTGCATACAGCCGTGCGCACTTTCAAATTGTCCAGAACAAAGTACTTCGGATTCTTTCTGGACACTACCGTTTGACAAGAACGAACCAACTACATGAAGACGCCGATATCCCCAGCTCATGGACCACCTCCGTCACCTTCAACACAAATTCTGGATCGAACCCAAAATTCAAACCACCCAGAAATCTTCTGAATGGGCACCGCAGCACCTCGACGAGCCACGTACAGAATTTTAAGAATCAAGTAAGATCAGAGACCCAACACCGACACAATTCCAATCACTTCATATAGCCAGTAGTCAGTAAGTTCCACCGCCACTGACACAATCAAGGCTGCGACAGCTCCACCTATGACCAAAGAGGGGAAATAAAAATAAATCCCCTCACATAGTGTAGAAGGTAGGCCCACCAAGAATCTTCATCCAAAATAAAACACATCAAGAACGAAGATTGGATTGGTTCAGCAAATGTGAAGCCGTATATTTTACTGGGAAGTTATCATATCACTTTGATTCTAAAATTATTATCTTCAGAGATAATTGACCATTAATTATCCATTGAATTTCAATTGCGGCGGTGATAAAATGTAAAAGCACAGCACGCGGCAACCCACACTACAGTATTGTTCGCCGGGTTGACTACCTGCAAGTGGTGAATTCATTAACAACATCGACCCAGCGAACCGGGTCTCTTGAAAGCTAGTCTTCTATATAAACAAAAGTGAATGTATGTCCAGTTGTTACTTATATAAATATGCGCGCATCGATTTCCACCAAATTTTGCATACGTATTCCTTAGGGCCCGGAATATAGTATAAGTAGTAGTAGTAGTAATAGTAGTAGTAGTAGTAGTTGTTGTAAGAGTAGTAGTAGTATTACGACGATTAGTGTTACCAAAGTATTTTACTCAGCCCGCACCAACGAGTGGGCACCTTAGATATATGTTTGTGAGTGAATCAGTGTCTATAATGACATGATCGACACTACATATTAAATTATTAATATTCAAAACTAACCAAAAGTCTAGTTTTTTTCAGGTGCAGTCGAGCGAGTAGTGCAGCCCACAGTGAGCAGTGCATGTACAAAAAGAAGCAAAGAAACACACTTAAAACCTGGAAAGAAATACTGTGAGGATAAAACACTCCTAGCACCCCTGGGGGGTCGATGGGAAGGTAACATGTAAAATCAGTTAATAGATCATGATTGTCAGACATATCCTTATAGGTTGAGCAACCCACATCATAATGTAGTTTGCCGGGTTGACTACCTTCAAGCGGGTAAATTTGGCATCACTATCAACTATTCATTAGTAACAGCCATCTTAGTTTTTCGATTCGACACCCCGCAGGGGGCTGAGGAGGCGAATCTTATACCGCTAGATTTTATACATAAGTAATTCAATGTGTTTCTTTCTTCAAGTTGCGATTAATATTCCAGTCCGAAGCTCCTTGAACGTGCCTAATTGATTCAATGTAAGCTGCTGTTTAAATTGTTTCACATTCTTCCAGCTTGTCATCATCTTACCATCTCCATTCACAGTCAGAGTTCATCTAACGTTCTTCGAAAATAAAAGTCACTAGGAAAAGTTGTTAAGAGACCTCCGTACTGAAATTTCCACCTTGTTTATTTTAACTGAGAAATTAAAATACCTATAATGAATAACGGCATAAGCCTACGCAATTACGGGTATTCTAATTTCTCAGCTAAAATAAACAATTGACAACAATGTCAGATAGTTCATTTGATAGTCATTCATGAGTATTATTGGACCGTTTCCTAAAATTTCATTGTTGTTTATCATTTAACCAATTTCTTTCAAATTATAAAAACACACACACGCATCGTAGGTACGGAGGCCTCTTAAATCCCCACAGTAGTTCAAGCGAGCTGCTGATATTGACACGTATTAGTTTCACACTAAAAAAAAATACACTTGAAAGTCCAGTACGTGCACTCTTTCTCGCATCAGAATAGATGATTTTTTTTTAACTTCATTTATAGCATAATACTTAGAAATTTCAACACATTCAGTTAGAAAATAATTACATTGAAAGGTATAAATAAAGGAAAAAGAGTATAATTGGATATATTTTCGGATAGAAAAGAGTATAGAGTATTGGAAACCTTAAAAGAGTATAATACTCTTAAAAAGAGTATGTCTGGCCTACCGCCGCAGACCGCTCGGTCACCCGGCCGGCAGGGGAAGTCCTCTGTTCGATATGAGAGGCCGACCACTTTAACAGGTTTTCCAAGATTTTATCTCGACAAATATCGAGATACTACTTTTAATATTGGCTCTGTCTGCCAATTTTTCCATCCCAATCCTGGCCTGAGTTATATAGCTGCGTTTCTGTGACATGGCTGTGGAAAAACTTCAGTCAGAATAGGTGGCCGCTGGGATCGATTCAAGGACCATCCATGCCAACGCTCTACCAACTGAACTTCGGCTGGTCGGTAAGTTCAAATAGGACAGTATGGTTTTTGGCTACTTTGTATAATTATATGCAAAAATTAAAAATAAAGAAAGTAAATACAGCGTACACATGCATTCACGTGTTTGTTATTTACATTTCAACTAGTGACGTGTGTATTCACACATTACTGTTGACATCTTATCAAACCTAGCATGAGACAAAGATGGCAAAAGGCCATAAATAAATTGATATTCAGATTCGTGCTAAATCTTGGGGGTCCAGGATTAAATGCTTCGGGGTCCGAATCAGTCTACCATTTGTAGACCCCTGCTCTACAAAATTTGCATTTCGTGTCTCCTTTTTCATTATTATTAATTTTTTTTTGCTAGTCCTCTGTGCAAATACTCCTAGAACGAAAACAGAAATTAACAATTCCTCTTTCCCGCTATTGTGCTCAGCTGTGCTAACTTAAATACGGTTCCCGACTTTATCTAACCTGTCTTCGCTTGCTCGACAATATTCCCGGTTGCCAGCCTCACGGCCAGCAATCCAACGCTCTACGCGAGCCGGACAACTGCCAACCAACGTTTTCGAATGGGTCTTTACCCTCCCGTCTGATGCTTGACACCATGGCCCATAAATGGTACTGCGGTAGGGCGACGTCAATTTCGTAAATATTTAATTTACTGAAATAGTCTTTTTTGTTACAACATTTCGTTATCACAAGTTTCAAAAATCTACAAAAAATTTAACTGATGTGAGTACGATTACCGTCAAACATATTGAGCTGAACTTAACGATAGTGGAGTGCTCGATCAGTATAAAAAGCCAGGCGCAAGAGGAAATATTAATTTCTTTTTTTAAAATCAATTTTCGGTTTAACTTTAAATGGACCAAACTTTCACTTCAAATTCAGTTTTTAATGTTTTCTAACTTGTTTTAGCCCTTGAGTTATCCACATACTAGACCTCACATATAATATATTATTCTGCAAATAATAATCATGGTATTTGTAAGAATTAAGATATAAATTAAAAGACACAAGGACAATAACATACATAAAAAAGATAGAATTGAAAGTTTGGTTCCTTTCAGATTTAACTAGAAATAGACGAAAGAGTTTAACTGTTCCCTCTTGCGTGTGACTTCAGCTAGTGACTAAGTTTGTAATGCAATCGAGCACTCCAGTATAATAATTAGAGTTCATTGGCCAAACAAGAAAAAAAAAAGGAAAAGTGTCTTGGGAGTAAATGCAACAGGAACCAACGTCATTTTAAGTTCACATGTTAAACACCGAACAATTGAATTTCATATATACTTTCGAAAGCGTCTGTTTGCAGCTTCTCCCGTGACTTAAGCGATAGAGCGTCGGAGAACTGACCGAGAGGTCAACTTCCCCTTTTTCCCAAAAAATGAGCATTACTTTTTCTTGTTACTTATTTATAAACAAATATTTCATTTTGCTTGTTTTTGTATTTTCAACATCATATACACGCTTTATGGAATCCAATGCTGAATGAGCGTAATAGGGTTAGTAGTTAAGTTCGATTATTTATTACAAGCAATGGAAAGAAAAACCAAACATGATGTTTAACACAGGAAAATTCGTTGTAATCATTTATGTCAAGACATTATTTACAACGAATAAAACTATGTTCACTCACTCCCTGTGCTGACTTCACTTCTTTCAATATTTACTGTCCCGAGACATGTTATAAATATGGAAACCGGAATTAAGTGTTGCCAGGTAAAGGTCGAGATTTGTATGAGAGGAAGTGGTAAAAAAAAAACGAATTTCACAAAAATAAACTCAGAAGAAGAAAAGTAGATGTGGGAATTACAATGACCTATTTGCATATATGAAGAAGAGGAAAATATTGCCAAAACCTGGAACGTGAATCTACACATACACTCACACATTATGTGATAAATTGTTCAACTGGTTACTACGCTCGCTGCTGGTAGGAACGAAATACATCGAAGGACAAAAATAATTAGAATATGTATCCCATGACACCAAAGGTTTTTATCTTCAGGTCTTTACTTGTTTCTCTGGATAAAAATGTTTTACAATTTTGGTGTTTTTTGGAACAAGACCACACATGCGAAGACATTATGTTCTTTCACTTAGTTTTTTTTAGAGAATTTTTTGTTATTTTAAAATGTATTTTATTTCTTTTCTCTCTTCATTTTTAGTTGGCTAGTTGGCAATTCACCCTCCTCTATTTCTCTTGTGGTTTCGCTGGTCCAGCTCTCTCTGTGACAGTTCCGGATGAAACGAGAGTTGAGCCCCCCCCCCCGTAGCAGTAGTCACCCTCCTCCAACCTCGCCCTCTCATGTCCCTCCCGTGGGAGCGCAGCTGACAGACACTCCACAGTAGTGGCAGGAACGAGGGAGTAGGGGGGACGTGAAAACGAGAAAGGTTTCTCTGAGGTGTGCAAATTGAATTGTAGGCCCACCGAGCAAGAAACATGACAGGTGCTGCCCTCCAGCGAACATGTCCAGAAATTAGCTGTCCTGCTGGGTCTATGGACACAAGTCATGCGGGATTTGCGTGGAAGATAAGGCCTTGAAATTAAAATATGAAGTTGTCACACGAATAAAATCTAGAGGGACCTGCTGTCCTCGCCCAGTGTTGATGTTCTATTATATAGACTTTCATTTGTTTCTCTCTCTCACACACACTCTTTCATTCTCTCTTTGACGAAGGAGAAAGGGGAAGAGACAAGTGTCGTTACTAATGTTGTTTGTCCACAATTCAAGTAGTATAAAACCAGTTATACACATACACAAAAACACACATGCTGATTGATATAAGCTATGCTCACATGAAAGTTGATCAACAGGAGAATACTGAGTACTAACATTTATATTAATCTCAATGATTTTATAAGTACAGTAGAACCTCGTTAAGTCGGATCTGTTGGAACCGAGGACGGTCCGGGAAGCGACTTTTTCTTTTTATCCCAACCACCTTTTTGCATTCGGGATTGGTCAGTCATCTTGACGTCATTAGAAAATGCAGCCAATTAGACGAGTACTAGCAGTGACATCGAATAAAGCAAGTGAAACAAATAAGTGCAGCGCCCGCCGTACCCTGCGTGGATTGTCACTGAACATTTTCAGATATCACCAATATCGAAATAGAGGAACAAAAGTGCGACGAATCTTAAAAGAAAAAAATAATTGACAGGTGCTAATTGGAATAATTATTAACAATTTATCCACTCAAATAGAGCACCAACAATAGAGAGAAACACAATAAATCGTCATATTGTTGGAACAAGATAATATGTCCCATCTTTTGGCAAAATGGAGTAAACACTACAGTCACGAGTGAAGCTGCAGAAGGAAAGCGACCATCTTTAAAGTCTAAAAGAAAAGAATTTACAATAAAATTTGCTGTATAATAGAATAGTTGCGTTTTAGGCTAAATACCATGAATAATCACATAAATAACCAACTAAATAGTATTAATACAACTTTGTTTTGGACTTCCCTTGATTGTTTCTTTCTCATACTATGAACCATAAACCAGTTTTAAAAAAATGATTCTGAATAGCTCTTTGCCCCCTTTCACTCCGTTGTAGAAGTTAGCGAAATGAACGATATATACGCCATTTTATCCCCTTCTTTTTGACAGAAATGATCTCTCCTTTACTTCATTGTGTCAATAATAACCAGATCTACAGTCATTCCAAGTGATCCCCAATCAATGATACAAAAAGTCTCCGACCCGGAAAGGTTAAATAGTTCGGATTATTCGCGATTAGGTCAAGATGAAGCATGCTGTATCCTGTATACTATGTGAACATAAAGCAAATAGTATACCTATATGCCCCTGATTAGGATCGTACCAACACACTGAGCTCAATATATATCAACAGTATAAAAGGCTTCTTTAATCGGCTATTTGTCACTGCCGATCACCGCTGCCTTTAACGAATAATTTTCTTCTGTCCTAAAAAGACTGGAAAACTACTTTTGGTAGTGAATTTCCGATGATTGATTCGCTTCGTTGATGATTTGGAGCTAAGTTAGAGTTTCTGATCTGCTGTAAATAACATTTTACAAAAAGTTAACAACTAAAATTTCATTTTTTTAAAAAAAATGTCAGATATGAGTGTTACTTGCTTTTAGCTATCTCATATCAACAACAATTTCAGTTTGGGGGTGTAAAAACAAAATTGGGATGGTGTAAGTGGAATTTTGCACGGTTTCTGTCGATTTTTGACCGTATTTTTTTTAACACTAGGGTGCTCTCGAGAATTTTGGGGATGACATCCCCTACAGGCGGAATCACAGATTACGAAAATGCAGAGCGTGAAGTAAAAACTACGCTTGGAAATATGTGGGATGCGCCAAGTGATGTATAAGGTCTTTACTCAATGATCCTCCCCTCCCCCCCAAGCAAAAACTGAAATGACGCCACTGCTTAGAAATGCTACAGTTGCTCTACAATTTCAACTAGTAAGTAAGTTCCCGTCAGAAAAGTAGTTTTATTGAGCTTAGGCTTATAATGAGCTACTTCATTTAACTCTCTATGATTTGACATTAACCAATTATATATTTAGTGCTCAATAGATGGCAGCGAAAACATTTGAACTTTTCGAGATGAAAGAATTTTTTGAGTTATGGCTATTTTTAAAGAATTTTACATAGCTTTGATATAGTTTTATTATTTATAACTATTTTCATTTGTACATATTGTTTCGAAATTATATTAAATGTTTAAAACGTAGTAAAATTAATGATTTCATGCATGAATATTAAACGTTGGACCGAGTTCAGGACTAACCAATCCCGAACGGCAAACTGGTAGCTGGAAAAAAAAAGTCGCGCCCGGGAAAACTAAAATCCGGTATATTCGGAGATTGTGGCGAAAAATCGGTAAAGTGAAAAAGAACATAATTAAATAGTACATATAGAATCGCCTTTTAATGAAAAAAAAACTATACTTACAGTATACTGTAGTATATTTATGGCTACACAGCAAAACACATTAAAAAGTTTACTTATTGGAGAAAAAGCTCGTGAGTTTCTGCTGCTTTAGTTTTGAATAACGCTTGCGTTAAAAATATATTTTTATAAGTTGTAGTAATTTCCGTCCGGGTTATCCGGACATCCGAGTTAAAGGGGGCCGGCTTAACGGGGTTGTACTGTACGTATTGCTTTCTGAACCTGACAATACAAGTAGACTTTTTCTCTGCTAAAACCTTGGGAAAGCGTTGGTATAGTGGTACAGGGCTCACTTCTGGTGCCAAAGGATAGAAGGTTCGATTCCAGTTCGTCTCATACAAGTTTCTTTACACTGTTGACTGATCAGAGG
>JAGDQP010042418.1:814-16553 GCA_022664845.1 Lepisma saccharinum | reverse complement strand
TCCTCTTTCATCATATACGTTTTTGTTATTATGACGATTGACTTAAAACATATTAATACAAAAATACATGGATCGGCAATACTGAGGTGAAAAATACATCTTTAAATGAACACCAAAGATAGTTGAAATATGCTAATATGTCTAAATTTGCAAATGCCTTGGAATAACGAGATGACTGCATTTCATTTAAGTTCATGTATTGGCTTCAGAATCAATGTGCTACGTTAGGTGAGATAGGATATGTTTGGTTAGATTAGATTAGATTGCATCAAGTGTGTAGAAGTTAAGAGTGCAAGGGCCATATATATATAATATAAATCACAGACGTATTCAATCCACTACTGGATGAGGCCTCTCCTCGGAGGGAGGAGATTGGTCTACTACTCCCACGCTGACCAGACGGGTTGGGAAAGGAGTGCCTAAGCTCTCACTGTGATCGCCACTATCTTTTATTCATAGCAGCTTCCCAATTGAATTATATATATTTTGCTTACAATGGAGCAGTTTTCCAAAAGCCTCCTAAATACCCAAACATGTAGAAACAAATCCTCATTATATTGATTAGTTTATCGTGAAACATAAGTTGCATAGATTTCAAATGTCCATTCTAAATATAGGAATACATTTGAATATAAATCATTAACATTAAATTTGTTGTGATATAACTTAGTACAGCTATAAATATTAACATTTTTTAGTGTAGAAGCACTTTGAGTCATAAGCAAAAACATGTTTCTCTTATTCAAATGTGAGCAGTGATTGGCCAATACCTTTCCTCCATAAAATTTTGTCGCAAAATGAGAGACAGAAACCATGGTACGACGTAGATGTACTCTAACCGCTTCAGTCATTCATCCTCTTGACTCTGGATAATTCACAGCTATTTACATCGATACTATCACGATAAGAAATATATTAACTTAATAGTAATGAGGTGAAGGTATGTTATATTTTTATTAAATTTATGATTGTGCTGTGACATTGCTCAAAGTAATGTAAATATAGATGAAACAGAAACTTTCAATTTTCCTTCATTGAAAAATTCAAAACCGTAACATTCAAATTTTGTTCTTAACAAGAATTGTTTATAGTCTGGTAGAGCAACTTGAAATATATTTGAAATTTTTGCAAGAAACAGGAAATTTTGATTTAACTTTATTGAATTATGTGGAAATACTTCTGACAAAGTGTTGCAATGTGTCTGATATGTTCGTTTTCATGCTCTTGAAGTGCCAGTAATGTTTCCAAACCAACACAGTCTTCGATTATGTAGTGTACAATTTTCATTTCATCAATTCCGTTAGTCATCGAAATAATATTCCGAATAGCGTCTAATACGGACATCACTGTTTCACTGTCATGAGATTGTAGAAGCTTACAAAATGTTTTCAAGACATTGTGCTGATATAATGCGTTGATCATTTGTGAACCTCCGCGACATAAATTAGTCATAGCTAAAGTTGTTTGTTCTTGTAATTCTGGTTTACCTTGTTCCAATATCCGTCTGAGAATTGGTAGCAAACCGGAATAAATGATCACCTCAACTTGGGTCTTTTCTTCTACAGCAAGTCTTGATATTATATAAAGTGATTTTTTTACAACATCAGTGTCTGGGTGCTGCAATAAAGAAGGGAGATGAAAAAATCCACCTGAATTGATGAAAAGATTTGTTCTTTGATTATCTCTCGAGAGAATAGTACCCAAAGCTTCCAGTGCTGCTCGCAGTAAATTTATCTCTTTTGTTTCAATTATCTCAACTAATCTTGGAACGAATCCTGTGTAAATAGCTTTTTGAACTTTGTCTTCAGGACCAGCTGCGAGGTAAGAAATAGCCAAACATGTCGGTTCCAGAACATTACTTCTTTCATTGCAAAGTAACTTAGCTATCATGGAAAGACAATGCTTCCCTAATATACTTGCAGGCTGAGAATATTTGGGTTGAAATATTGTTGTCAAGAAGGTTAGAACACATCTCAAAATTTCTTCTGGGACATCTGCTTTCAGAAGGTTAAATAATGCAGTACAGGCACCACATTCTAACACCAAATCTCTTGTTGCTACGTCATTGGCTGCAATATTTGTCAACGCCCATATACATGGAGTAGCTATAGAATACGGAATTTTCAGCAGAGCAACAAGTTTAGGTATCGCTCCTGCTTCAACAACTGTGTTTGTTTGCTGAGATGTTCCACTGGATATATTGGCTAAAATCAGCGCTGAGTCCGACTGTAACGAAGGCTGTTGGAAGTTACTCAGAAACTCAACACATTTTGGAACAACACCCGCTCTAATCATGTCGGCAATTGGTGGATTAACGTGACTAGTTAGTATTTTTTTGACATTATTAGTTGCAATTTTCTGAATTTGAGGGTCTCGGCTTTCCATGTTGCGGACTAGGTGTTCGATTGCTTTTACATTAGGGTTCTCCATACTGGTATTGTGCAATACGAGAGTTGTAAAGTTTTGGTTCATGTAACTATCTATTCATACCCTGTAACCTTAGAAATTTATTCAGTCCTCATCATTGTTTAAGAGATTCTGGGTTTTAAGTGTTTTTTGAAATTCAACATATTCCTGTCGTAGTTTAGTTTAATTGTTGTTGATAACAAATTATCTTCGTATTTTCGGGAACACACAAATTAATTATATTATTTTTCATTCAAGTATATATAGGTGTTTCATTCAATGTGTGAGAACTAAATAAATAATCTAGATAGAGTTCTACATTAGATCTGTGAATTTCAAGTACAATATAACTTCACTAACGGTCTTATATAATTTACTAATAGAACATTGATGATTTTGCGTTCCGTACTCAAGAGATAATGTTAGAGATTTATTCATCCATCTGTCGTTAAACCAATCACGTTTTCTGTCGCTCTTTCTATGCAGAAATTTTATACCTAGGATTGTAGGTCCCTCACAGAAATGAGAGTAAGATGTATTAGAAGGGTGTGGGAACCTTTTCTGATACTTCTTCCTCATTGGGATATGGTGTTAGAAGAGGATGTCAGGAAAGTAAGGGTCAGTGAACAACCTACTTGGAAATAGAAGATACGTCATTCTAGAGAAGACATCGTTTTTGTCAATTTGAATGTTGATATTAATGGATATACTGGTGTATCGATAGGTGTTAATTACGAAATCATACTTTCCGTCAGGATGCAGACTTAGTGATTAAACATCTTGTTTACACTCGGGCTTGGGAATTAAAACTTTCACATCCACATATTCTCTAAATTTGGTTTGTTATCTAAGACATGGTATAAAAGACAATCTCAAATAAACTTGTATGACTTTTAACGAATAGTAACCAAATTCACATAGTATAGTAATAAAGTTGCCTATAGTGAGTGAATATTTAATAAAGTGATTTTTTAGGGAGTAACAACACTAATATAATAAATTATATGCCTCCTCTGTAGGATAACCAACTGTCCAGATTTTCCCAGAACTGTCTTGATTGTGACAGAAATGACCCTCTTTCGGAGCGTATCCTGAAGACTTCAGTGGCTGTGAAGTCGGGCGCGTTAGGTCTTCCAGTCTCCAAGAAGAAATTTCCGTCTGGGGTGTGGATGTTTGTGGGTTTTAAAAGTATTTCATTTACTGGGACGGGTTGAAGTCAATATTTATTAAAATGTCACAAACAAAATGAAAGTTATCAAAATTTTACCTCCCTAGAACGCATGTATAGTGAGTACAAATCAGGGCTCGAAATGGACCGGAGTAAACCGGAATAGCATTCCGATTTGTGCAAAACTAGAAGCTTCCTGTTTCGCCTCGTCACTGTAGTAATCATAGGCATAAAGGACAACAGCATGTTAAAAGAGGTAAAGCGTTGGATTTCGTGAAAATTTTCATTTCGACTCCTGGTACAAATGCTGAAATAAAAACGGTTGAATTAAAAGTGAGAAACAAGAAACTCTCTATTTGGAAGGAAGAAATTAAAAAAGTAATATTGGAAGTTTAAAAGATTTATCGGAGCAAAGAAAATTATTGTTTTCCTTTCTTTAGTCTAAGCCCGAGATGAGCAGGTTCAACATAAATACCACCTTCGTTTATTGCTTCTAATTTTCTATAAAAAAATAAAAAAGACAGAACGTTTTATTATAGCAAAATCTGTAAAATTAGCGGAATATTTAAATAGAAAAAGTTAATCAATCGAAAAGGACCTACCAGATGGAAAACGACCGTATGAATGGGAATCAGTGAATTTAAATTTGAAATCAGTTTCTCTCTATCTTCTTTTATTGACGTTAAACCCTTAAAAATGGAGAAAGCTAACTAAACAAAAAGGGCGTGCCATTTTTAATCATCAGTTGAAGAACAACCTATAAATTGAGATCGCCGAACTCAAATTTGAAATCCATTTTTCTTTATCTGCTTGGATTGAGGCGCTATCTTGCGTTACAGACAGACGGACAAAGTAGAATTAAAAGAGAACCTACATGTTTTGTGGCTTGCTGATAGTGTTTGTGTAACAAAAAGGTGAAAAGACAGAGAATGTAGCCTGTAAAACTTCTGTCTCTAATGTTTTTTACATTTATAAGTTAATACATTTTGATCTATTAAAATAAGTATACGTTGATAAAGGCGAGAATAAAAGATTGGTTAAATATTTATGGAAGTAGTATTGTGTTATGGAAGTCGAAACGTGCTCTCTACGAAAGAATAAAGAAAAATGGAAGCCTTCAAAATGTGGAGATGGAGAAGAGTGGGGAAAATTAGCTGGACACGGAAGATTCGAAATAAGGAAGTGCTGAAAAGAGTAGGCTGCCCAAAGATTGTATTGCAATTGAAGGTATAATTAAAGGAAAAGAGGAAGAAGATGAACCCAAGGAAGGTAAATCATATATTGAGACGAAAAAGAAAGATCAAGATCGGGATGAAGAGGGCTTAACGTACCTTAATGGACCTACCGCTTTCCGAAGAACACTAATTATTATTATTATACCGTAGTAACAATAGGTCCTAGTGTAATCGGAATGAATATCCTCTTACAAAATTTATGCTGAAGTGCTTGATTTAAAAAATGCCACCTATTTTTAAACTTTCTCTGCTTAATTATATATTTCAATTAAAGGATAATATGGGAGATGATATATCTTTGATCATACTTTGTCATTGGTAATTAACATTTTCTCGTAATAATCTAACTATTTTAAGTTTTTCTATGAAGTTTTATAAAGATTTTTCACATATTTTAGTGATGGCGTCGATAGATTTCTTTTAGAATGTTTTTGCCTCTTTTGAGTTTCTTTGTGTTCAAAGACGGGAAATTCCCTAGTCTGACGCAATGTAAGAAATCTGTCGCGACTTGTAGGTGTTAGTTTCTGTATTAACACTCGATTTCCATCATTCTATTAACCTTATTTGGTCATATTCAGGTATACGCTATGACGTATTAGAACTCTTTGTACTCTATGAACGCTTATAAAGTTGATTTGTATTATAATTTCCTTATGTATTTGAGCTTTCAGAGCAACTACGTGACAAATCCGAATCTTTTCGCGCAAAGCCTTGTGAGTAAAACTAACTTTTATACCATCAACAACCGAGCGAAAATTCAGACCCAACTTGTCTGTGAAGGTGTGAACACCATGTCATTCGCACCAATATTTTCGCGGGTTATTCGTCAAAATGTTGTCTGTAAACTGTTACCCGTGAAATGTTACTCGGCAAAGTGTTAATCATCGCTTCTGAAAGATTGACTGTCGATTGTGATGTGTAAACCGTCATAGATCACGAACTCGCAATTTCTACATATTATTGGCATATTTTGTTAATCTTGACTTCAAATAGTCAAACGCACGTTTAAAGTTAATCGTAGCCAATATCGGGAAATGAACGCTCGTATGGCGGAATGATACAATGCTCGAATGCCCGTACCAGTAACAGTTGCCAACGTGATCGTGAATAAGACAGTGGAAGTTTACATTCAATCCACGACATGGGCTGATATTTTTCTTCACTTGATCTTACTTGTGTTAAAATGTTTGTATCCAGTAGCCAACAAATGGGACAGTGCTTCGCTATAGCTAATTGCGAAGTGAAACTTATATTTCTACATGCAACAAATAAGATTACTTCGTGGTACGTACATGAATGAGTTATATGCAAGCTTGAGTGGCGGAATTACAGAGACCACTTTCAATACATGATATGTCTCTCATAATATTTGGTTATTTAAGTTTTTATATTTTTAACGTTACTAATAAACTTCCTTTATGCGTTGGAAGAAATAACAGTGAAGGTGTCAATGAACGTGAATCATCTTAAATGAATTTATTTATGATAACTCTTGGTTTAAACGTGCATACTTCTCACTTACTTCGCACGCAAGGTGAACCAACCGGAGTTTACATTTGCCTTTTTGGACGATGCTTATAATTTCCGTATTGAAACAGAAGATAACAAGGAGTGATCGTCAAGAGACCTCATCGTTGGAGCATACGTCAGTGGAATAGTGGCAGTGTTATACTCATCCACCCCCCTAACCTTTATAGTTTATACATCA
This sequence comes from Lepisma saccharinum, assembly GCA_022664845.1. Taxonomy (NCBI): domain Eukaryota; kingdom Metazoa; phylum Arthropoda; class Insecta; order Zygentoma; family Lepismatidae; genus Lepisma; species Lepisma saccharinum. The sequence goes on along the minus strand of JAGDQP010042418.1, from coordinate 10,036 downwards.
TGGCAATTGCTAGTGTTGAGAACAGCTGGTAACCAGAGATTCTACGTGAGTATATTGGAACTTAATCAGATTGAATATTAACTCAACGCGAATGCTTGCAGGCTAAAAATAATTGAACTTTTCGTGTGATATTCAGTTTAAAGTAATTTGTATTTGTTAAGAGCTGAATAGGCTCGCGCGCTCTTGAATGTGTTCAAATATTATTTTTCCTCACGATATTATCTGTTCAATAATGTATAAAGTACGACTATCTCGGTTAAAATGTTTCCCTATGTTTACTTTGACCTTTAAGGGAACGAAACATTTTGCATGTTAGTTTTAAGTTTAACACCGTTCTGCTCAGTTTCACTGGTTTTGATTCAACGATATTTCGAAAAACGCATATTTCGCATTCAGACTTTAGTGTATATTCATCTTGTGATGCCTCTGCAATCTTTTTTATTGAAATCTGTAGATGCCATGTAAAGTTCTGTTTACACGCACGATTACATCAATGAGTTGTAAAGCAGGAACATATGTGTGATGAAAGTGAACATTTATATGAATATGTTACTTGCATACATGCGCCTATATCGTGCAATGACTACCCAACGATTACATCAATGCGTGTATAAAGCAGAATTTACGCCACGTCGGAAAATTATGATTACACTAGGTCAGCCCTATAATAGTTTGGCTGTGCCCTATAAAAAACATGGGCCTCATAATACTAAGAATAATATAATTCGTGAGGATCAGGACAATCATACAACATGAAATTATTATTTTCAGTCAAAGTGAACTGTTGATTGTTAATCCGATGCACTAGTCCGTTCCTTTCGTTTTCTAATTTCAAACTTTCACCAATTTAGTTTCGTGACTGCAAAATATCCTTCTGTCAAATCACGAGAACGATTCAACGTGTCACGTGTTTGCAAACTTTCCTTGGTTTTAGTTTCTCCCCCCGCCCCTCTCTCTCTCTCTTTCATCATCTTCTCCAGTTTAGTGTAGTCACGAGTTAACTAAAGAGAACCCACGCGAGCAGAAAAATGCTACAGCTGGGAAAGACGGCTGAAAATTACGAGTGACATCTATCGAACGCCAAAGTAATCAACCGGATGACAAAAACCAAAGGAAAAAGAGAATCAGAAAAAGCCAAGGACCAAAATGATTTGAACACAGTAGCTTACAATGACAAACTCCAACTGTTATTTCTTTCTTTTTCCTTTACTCTTATCTACTCAAGGCTACCTCTAAGTTTAAAAAAATGGCTTTTCTATTCTATCCTTGATATTTAGAAAGAAATGTAGAAAAATACAAAGAACATTTCTTAAGTAGTTTCCATATTAATACTTGCAGTTCAACATATTTTTAATAGAGCAGGGTCCAAGGATAGTTACAGCTTTTGTGTATGTACTACTTCAACACAGAGGCTTTGTGTTACAGTTTAACACAGAGTCTGTGTTGAATTCGGTGCGGTGTTCAGTTTGCCACGCTAATTTAACGCTTTTGGGGTGTCGTTTACAACGTACAAATGAAAAAGAAAACTTAGTGACAAAGACTCAAACCTCCAATCTTTGGTTTTCTGATCCAACGGATTAACCATCATTCCACCATACTAGTTTCCACCCTTCTCTGGTGGACTCGTCATTATTTCGAAACTTCAAAGTATTTTTCCATCTTTTGAAGCTTATGAAATCAATTGTGCTCACTATGCATTATTTATATTGACAAAAATAATATAGGGGAGACTGTTGTACCTTGAGCATAGTGTACCTTGGAACAGTCTTATGTTATTACTCCCTGTGCCACATAACGGCTACACCATACAATATGTTGTGTGTTAAGGCTGAATCCAAGGAAGTTTCCAGACTTTTTTATTTCACGCCAATTATTCAAATTTGAGTGCAGTTAAACAGAAAATAACCTTTACAAACTATAGTTTATTACGTACTTCAATAAAAAGAAAATGCCGTTAGCCTTAAAGATAAGTTAACAGAAACTTCAAAACTAAATCAATACAATTTTGGGATAGTCCTATGTCCTAAAAATGTTTTGACATATTTTTGAATTTTCTGTTGTCTTTCAAATTAATGGTATTCACTATTCAAGTACGTAATAAATTCAAGTTTGTGAAAGTTGTTTTCTGTTTAACTGCACTCAAATTTGAATAATTGACGTAAAACTAAAAAGGCGGGTAAACCTCCTTCGATTCAGCCTTAAGCTTTCCAGTCGTTTTGTGATATTCAGGTGGTTGTGTGTTGAGTTAATTTAAGAAGCATTTTCGATAGTTAAAAGTAACTCTTTCCAGATTTAATTATTGTTTTGTAGCGTAGCTGTTTTCTTTCATATGCAATAGTAACCGTATACAAGAGTATTAGGTAAGTTTTTCTATGACACTAATTTCCATTCTGCATTTAACATTTTCCGTATGCCATTATGTTAGTAATTTCGTACAGTCTCTTGTACCATGAAACAGACACACATCTTGTACTTTGGAACATGTACCTTGAAGAACTGGAGAAAGATAAGGAGAACAGGGCAACAAAAAAATAACCAGAACAATATCCAACAAATTAACACACACTTAATCGTTTATTAGGCTTATTAATGATTCCCTGAATGCTTAAAACTACTTTTATTATGTTTGAAGTTCTTTCGTAATAATATGAAAATACAGTACTTCTTTCAAAAATCATCACACATATGTACACTTGACAGACAGAGAACTTAAATTAATAAAACATTTCCCAAAATACTTATCTGTTAGTTATTTTATTAATTTGACCTATTATAGTGCATGTTTCAAGGTACAAGAGACTGTGTTGCAAGGTTTTTTTTTAGGAATAAAAAGCACTGTAAAAGAAAAAAAGCAGAAACCAAATACTGCAGCAGCTTAATTCAGAATCCTTCAACGTTTAAGAACTCGGCCGTGGAGTTGAAAAAAATTCATGTCCCTAAGACTATAATTTGAAAAAGAGTAAAATGTGTACCATGATACATCAGTTTTCCCTACCTAATAATTATAAGTGACGATGTTACTTAATTCAAATTAACTGAAATAGATTAGGTAGATTTTTTTTATTAGAGAAAAGTAACCAAATTTCGCCTAGTAGCCTAATTTTGCCCTCCCAGGTTTCTCAGTTAGTATGAGTTGGCAACTATTGCAGTCGATCGTGACGCTCGAAGTAACGCGCGAACAATAATAATCTCTGAGGTATTGACGGATGTGGGGAGTATTGTGTGTCCCATAGGCGTTTGTAGCTTTTTTTCCCTTATGCGAGTTTTGCAGTGGTTCTCAAATTGCATAAAAGATTCTGTAAGCTGTGTATTATAGTGGTATAAACATGTTTAGTTATTCATACTTAAACTATGATATATACTGTTACTTTGGTAGGAAAGAGATCTGCTCTGGCGTGGGAAGGATAACATTTTACAGTGTCAAGAGAGTCCTAGTTTGGCCCACCAGATGAGTTCAAATTTCTCATATTGGTAAACGTTGAATACCAAACCCTAAATTTAACATAATGCAGTGCAGAAAATGGAAAACCTAAATTAGTTTAAAGGAGCAGAGGACAAACTTTAACTCACTGAAAACCGCGCAAGATATTTACTATTTGAGAATTCTGTTGTCACATCTAACAGTGCGAGACGAATTTCAAGGGACAAATAAGCAACCTCTTAAAGTGAAGTACTTCATTTAAAAGTCCACAAGGTTATAAAGTGGGTTGGATGTTGAGAATGGAGCATTTTGTTCCATGAAAATATTGTGTTGATAAAGAAGCAAAAGATTCGCTTTTCAGGTTGATGTTTCGCTGCAATAACTAGAGAGCTATTTTATGATAAAATCTACATTTTTCTCCGGCTTTAGTATTTTGAACTTACAATGAATCAGATTTTCTATGTAGGGGAGACCGGAGCTGGTTGACACACTTTTCTTTTTTCATAACCTTGGAGATAATAAAATGTAGTATTGGAAAACTCGTTACACATTTTGCTACTCATTGAAGCGATCCGGGATATTATATTGCAGAAGCTACAGATACGGAAATGCCATCAGGTGAAATGTATTAACTTGTCCCATGTACGGGGTAGGTTGACACACTCATATAATTAAATAATTTATTAAGTAAATGCCGGGATGTACCAGCGTAGGTCCTGGCTGATTACCATCCAACATTATCTCCCTTACCCTATACTGGCTTGAACCTGAGATATCTAAAACCATGAACTAATTTACTGCAATAATTAAATTGTACTATTGCTTCATATTCTATATTACGAGATTGTACATTACACTTTATAAGCACACAATTGGTACAACTAAACACAACTATTCGTTCATTTTCATAAATGTCTTATCTGCAGTCACAATATTCTTAAACTTTCAAAAGTAAAATTAACTAAATTCCAAGACATTGTTCATTACAAATTATTCAAATAAATCGTCCACAGAATCACAATATGACAAGTATGTCTTACTTCCGTCAGTGCATACCTCATGAGCTCAATTCTTGCAACCCGAACATTGGACACACCATTCCTTCGGCTTACTCTTGGAATAAAGGTCTGTGCAGACTAAACACATAGAGTTGTCTTTGCCCCTGCTTTTGAGAATGGCCTTACATCTTCCGGGAACTTATCCTCAAAAGAAATTAAACTCTCCGTGTTAAAGGTTGATTGTATGTTTCAGCAATGGTTGAACTTCGGTAAAGAAAAACAAAGTATTTAGTTCTGTGACAAATAAGCAAAACGAAATTAAAAGATAGAAATATTACCAAATTCTAAAAATAAAGCAGAATTTGCTCAAAAACTTATGGAAATATATCTAGCAATAATAACAAGAACACACTCGGTTGGTTGACATACGTGTTAACTTACCCTAAACATTGTGTGTAAACCAGCCCCAATGCGCCATTTCAGCTTGTCTGCTTTGGCAAACAAAGACTATGAGTTATTATGTTTCTGCCTCTACGCGTATTGTAAAAGAGATAGCACCGTATAAAATTCCGTATTCATTCTTTTTTAACAATAATTTACGGTGCCCAATGGCATAAATTTTGAGCAAGGAAAGACATTTCCCATGTATATTAAACATATCGGATAATTTATAGAGAAGTATATTGATATTTACTTTGTTAAAGGCTTTGGAAAAGTTGAGAGTTATCTGAAATAGACTTAATCACATGCGTGAGCAATACGGACAAATTGGTTAAACAAGAGTTGTTAGGTAGAAAGACGTGTTGAGCAGTATTTATGTATGGAGAGACAAATTTGTAAAGTCTATCTTTTATTATCTTTTCATAGACTATCGACAAGGCGAAAGCAGAGAGATTGGTCTATACGAGGAGACTTTATTTCCTCATATAATTTGTTCATAGTATTCCACTTTAGGTTCTAAGAGGATTTCTCGTGATTCTTTTAAATGTTGCAATCATTGTAGCTTTTTGTGTGACAGTGGACAAAATTGGAAACCCTTTTTTTTTCAAAGAGCCAATTTTGTGTTCTTCTGGAAAATGAATAATTTCTCAAGTTGCATGGACGAAATTACTGTCGAGTCACAGTGAGTTTTACTTCAATGTTTGTAGAAGTTAGTGCAATCATCACATACTGGTCATGAGCATTACAATAGATTTTAAAAGCATAAAAAAAAAGTTGGCAAAATGTGAGTACTTTCCTCTATACACATAGAAAACAATACGCAATTTAAACATTTCATACATTTCATGGATATAGGTTAGAAAAGTCTGGTTAGGTTTTATTACCAAACAAAAATTCCGGAAACAACATTAACTACCAGAAATTATCCAACCCCTCCGTTGCTTCTCTCGCTACACTTCTGTTCGGCACCGTACCACAAACGACGGTGTTTTGCTACGATGAGACGCTCTTCGTTGGACAGATCTGCGTGTGACGTCATCTATGAACTAACCTTTCTTTTTTTCGAAATCATCAACGAAAAGATGAAACCAGTAGACGAATAACAACTTTCCTGATAAAGAATTCACATACCTTGTAATATTTCAGTTGTGACCGTAAGTGATGTTTAAACATTATTTTCTTTTCTTTATAGGGAGCACTGCAGGATGTTCGGTTGGTGGCAGGTCCCCACGGTTACCTGAATCAGTGCCCCCATTTGGACACAACGTGCCCTACGTGTGGGCAGTTTTCCTTGCTTCAATCCACCGTGGAGCAACTACAACGACATTTACATGAGCTTACACAAAGAGTAAGTACGCATTTGTTCACCTTTCTTTTCTTCTGCTTAATTTCTTTCACAATAATATCAAATTCACAACAGCGGAGCCTAAGGGTAAGAGAAAACGCGTGTCTCTCAAATTCATATCTCTGAAACGCCTGGAGAAATTTCAACCAAACTTGGTATCACTTAGAATCTTGAAAAAAAAAATACTGTGTAGTAAGACACCCCTAGGAGTGGGGCGTGGGAAGGGTAATGTAGAAGTAATCGAAAACTATATTAGTGTCGAATTCATAGTTTTCGGGGTCGCTGAGATAAATAGTGACACTCCTGATGCCGTTTAACTTCAAGTTCAGCCCCCATAAGTGATGAAAAATAAAATGTCCAAAATGATCGAGATTAGAGTCGAATCCATAGTTTTCGGGGTCGCTAAGCTGATTGGTGACAGTTCCGATTAGTCGAATAGAACGAATAGAACTCTGTAGAACCTTCTGGAATTTTGTAGAAACGAATCCCATACAGCAATTTTGACCTGACTCGAAACTGAATCAATCTTGCCTTTGAAAGTATGTCTACTTGTTGTAAACTTGGCAAATCAAGTCCGAAATGTTTCAACAAGGTTGAATCAGTCCGTCTGGTTTACAAGAATTATGGTTGCAATACCCTTAACAAAGAAAGAAAACACGATTTACTTTTTTTTAAAACGTGTTGACCTGGGCGGTAATTATTCGGAGGCTCCACGGTACACTAATCCGATACTATACTCAGTCACCAAGTTACGGAATCGCATGATCTAACTGGCTTTCCAAGCGCAATTTATACTTAGTTCATCAGATCACAAAAGACGCCTAAAGTAAAAGTATGGGAATTGGCGGAGATTACTCTACGGCGAAACAGTCCTAGCCTCCTGCGCCAGCGAGTGTGCAACGAAACAAAATTGAAATAAATTTTAATTTTGAAAAGTTTCCTCGCATAACTGTTCGTTCCTACAAGCTTGAATTAGGTTAGTTACAACAACCAAGCTACTTACGTTGTTCGATCAAGTTTTTTCATGTTTGTTTATTACGTTCAACGCCATATCAAGTTTGCCCAGCTAAAAGCAAGTGGCTGATAACCTCGTTTCAAGTTGAAATGCTATCTGGGATAGAACTCTGTAGAACCTTCTAGAAGATTGTAGTGCTTCATAATTTAAATTTGTTTTTTCCTTCTGTTTATATTAGCTTTCCATTGTATTCCTTCGATTTTCCACTACAAACAGAATTCATTCCTTTTCCTATCTAATAGAAGGATAGAATAAATAAATACCCAGGCAACGCCGGGTAATCAGCTAGTTTTTTATAAAGCTTAAGCTGTTTCTGATAAGCCATAAATTATTTTGATTTGTTGATTCACGAGTGTACAGTATATGGTGTATTAAATTAAGGTTTGTATTCATGTTTATTTCTTCCTACAACAATTTTGATTTTATTTATTTACAATCTCTTTCTTCACAGCTGGTGGTGGCGGAAGCCAGAATTGGGCGTGTGGAAGAGTGTGATTGTCAGAAATCTTGTCGTATTAATGGTTCAGTGCATGCTGATGGTGCTACGTGGCAAAAAGGCTGTGACATCTGCGCGTGTGTGGTAAGTAGGCAAACTGAAAACAAAAATGTACGTCATTAACATTGAATATATTAATATATCACATTTGCTAATAAACTTTTGATCACTATATTAAATAAACTTATGTCTAATAGATGCATATCCAAGTTCTGTCTGCACCTTTGAATGCACCAACTTTCACAGAAGAATAGAATTGGCTTCCGCATCTAATTTATATACTTAATTCTGGCAACATTCTTCTGTCTCTTCCATATACTCTTAACATTAAACGTTCACTATTTAATAGAAGCATATGCTTATATGCCTTGAAGAGCAATCCACACATTACTAATTTAAAAATGGATTAAACTTTTAACTAAATATATTACAATGTCATTTGCTAATCAGAATAATTATTTTAATCAAAAATAGTAAGTAAAGTATTGCGCAAAATTCATATGATTGCGCACAGAGGTATGTGAACGAAACATGTACTATACACATGCTGTTCCCTGAGGGGTTGTTTATATGATCAGATTTTCTATGATTCAATGGAGCTCAAAGTAGAAGCAGGGTAAAAATACTTAGGTACGTAAAATCACGTAAGTATGTAAAATCAAAAACGTATCAGAACCAACAGCATCTTGAGAAACTTCCTGGGGACGACTATATGGAATTTCAATTTATCTTAAGGCCTTTAGGCATCTCAGGCCGGGATAGGGAGAGGCTGTTGGAAGATAGCCTAGTTTGTACCATCCCAGCATTTACCCGGTATTACTGAGGAAAAGTCTCAGTCAGGATAGGCGGCCGCCGAAATCGATCCCATTGCCTCCCAAAGGCTAAGTCAACATTCTACCACTGAGCCACGGCCACTCAGACTTTTCCAATGGCCGGCATAGTATCAATGCTTCTACGACGGACAACTACCTTGAAAACAATTTTATTTCTGATATCTTTTCGAGTTAATACAGGGGGAGGTACACAGTGAAACACATTTTTCTGCAACGTTTCTTTAGCTCTGTGTGAAAGTTATGACTAAAACAAAATATCCCAGATCTAGATACATATCTCAGCTACAAATTCAAGTATTTTTGTAATAAAAATCTTTGATGATTTTTTTTTCTAATGACCTCAAAATGACCTGCCTCACTGTTTCACTGTGTACCACGTGTGGCACATAATGAGACACCCCCTACTATCTTACGATTTAATGTACCAAAACTACTTTGAATTAACTATGACAAGAAAGAAACTAATCTAATATAATAGGAACTAAAAGTAACTGCCACCTGAAGTTTAATTTGTGCCGAGTGAATACGGTTAAATTGGATTCGATCACATATCACAAGTCCAGGTGCTACCTAAAGCAAATCCCGAGGCCCCTCCCTTAGCACGAAATTAAAATATCTACCCAAAATTCGAGATTGTAAAGTTTTCAAAAAGGAATTTTAGCGATTATAAATA
>JAGDQP010042417.1:0-16553 GCA_022664845.1 Lepisma saccharinum | reverse complement strand
AATGTACTGTATGCACGTAATGTATTTTCTCAATTGAACTTTCGTCTCGTATTTTAAATTATCGTCAATATGAGTAATACCGCTTTCCCACTTGAAGTGTTACTTGAGAGCTGTCAATATAAGGTTAATTTTATATCCGATTATTCGTATAATTCTATAATCGAAAAATGATCTAGGTAATGACGAATCAAATAACTATCCGAAGTAGTTGATCGAAACCAAGCGTTACCTCAAGAAGTGCAGCAGTTCAAGGGTTTGATACAAGTAAAAGGGGGCGACCCATTAAAAGTAAATAAATAAAAGAATTATTATCCCCCTTTCTCTCAGTGTATTAGGTATACAACTTTCTCAACAAACTGTGCAAAACCATATAACTCCAAACATTTGCGTCCCTACCTGTAAATACAACCGTCACTCCAAAATTGTCAGATTAACGGGAGAAACCTTATCTGATTAGACAACATTTGTGCAAGTTACTCTGGTAGATGTTTGAACTCGCATTAACCTCCAACAGAATTATTCACAAAATAACCTACTACAGTACGCTCCCAGTGTTTCTCAGACTGCTGGTAATTACATTTTTATTTATGTATTTATTATCATCACTATTTTGCAGTGTACTCAAGAAAAGATTTATTTATTATTATATTTGTTTCTATAATCGACTAAAATTTAGTCGTGTATTTCTTGTATATAACCCTTTATTCTTTCGTTTCTTCAGACTAATTCACTATTCGACTGACACTCAATCATTCTTAATTACATTAAATTATTATGTAAGTCAGGATTTTTTCTTATTGAAATATTTTGCCATCTGTTCCTTTTTCGACGATTTATTTCTTCTAATACCTGGTAGTTCGTTATTTGGTTATCCATTTCATTAGTTTATTCGATTATTCGGATATCCCATCAATTGGATTTGAATAAGGAACTGATCCAGATAATTATTCGAATAATACGCAGATGAATAGTTGAATTATTTTGGCAGTCCGTAATCTGGATCCGATGAAGTTATCCACATTCGATTTACAGCTTTCTCATCATATTATATAACATTTAGTTGCTTCATATTGCAAAACATTTGTGGATTATGTCATTCTGGTAATAGTAAAACAGTATTGAAATTTAACCATGTTATTAAATTGGAAATTTTGTTTCAGATGCGGCGCCGAGCGAACGTGAAGAGCTCTTCATTCAAAAAATTCGTCAATGTTGCGTTCTCTTCGACTTTGTGACAGATCCATTGTCGGATCTGAAATGGAAGGAAGTGAAGCGTGCGGCGCTCCACGAAATGGTGGAGTATGTAACAACTCAGAGAGGGGTTATCACGGAACCCATCTATCCTGAAGCCGTCAGCATGGTGAGTACTATGTTTCTGATTACTGAATGCCATTCTCTTGAAATCAAACGGATATGTTAAGAAGATTAAACTATGAATTTGATAGGACATGGTTAAATTACTTTATACCTGTATGGCACGCACACAGATGTAATGTTGCCCACGAGACGAGATTGAGGCTGTCTCATCTCGAAATTGCTTTATCCAGAATACGTCTCCTCTCGAAAAGATGTATATTACGAGAGGTCGGTCTCGTCTCGTTTTCTAAAACCATTTCTCCTTGTCTGGTCGGTAACACTACACAGGTGTATTAATGAAATAATTGTTTTTGTTGGAAACTTATTAACGGAGCTAGCTGGTAGGTAAGGAACCTTTTGAACAGTACCTAATAGTACTACCTATATTAGGACCTCAAAGACGCTGTGTTAGCTTGTTTGCAGTAGAACTGCAATTATACTTACTTTTCCATTATATCTGCCATTTTGTTCTTTTTAATATTAAGCCCCTTAGTCAACTTTGATTCAGACCGGATGGATGATGATGGATGAATAATTGATGGAATAAATAAAGTGAGAGGAAACGAGAGAACCCACGCACACGGTGTTTGTCTACCACCAAGTCCACATGGCATCCGTAGGGATCAAACCGATGATCCCATGCGCAGAGGTGAGCACTGTATCATTGAGCCATCGCAGTCCTCTATATGTCATATTCCGTTGACAGTTGTATAATGTTCTGTCACCGTGCAGTAGTGTGATTATAGAATTACGTTAAATAATTCTGTGGTCAAGCGTTTGACAGCCATAATCGAATGTCGTATTGATTTTTGTTGATGTAGAAATACAGTAGAATGTGCGATAGAATTACATTGATTTGTGGAAGCTAGTGGGAATAAAGTTCCGGCAGATCATTGTGTACCTTTGAACGGGTGAAGCAGTGCTCGGGTTAGAAAAGGCAAGGGAACGCTTGGAGAAGTGGGCTAGAAAAATAAGGGTACGGTTGCACCTAGTAGGGCCGATTGCCTATTAAAAGTAAGGGGAATGAGCTCCCATTGATAAAAAGGTAGGGGTACGCCAAATCCAAAATGAAAAAGGCAAGGGAGCGGTGTGCATCCCCCCCGTATCTCTTCGAACACTGAATTGAAGTAATTTTAGTTGTGATACGGAGAAGTGAGGAACGACCCTCTTCATGGCGAGTGTCATGTTAGTCTACTTGAGCTACTTGCTCCTTTGGGACAAAAATCACAATTCAGCTTTAAAAAATGTACTAGTATTCACTTTTTAAAATCGAAAATAAAAGCAAACTCAAAAGCCAGATGAATTTGAAATACTGTTGTTGCACACTTGCATACAATATATGCAAGTGATTTTTTCATGTGGTGACAAATTATTTCTGTAAAGCACTTTTGATGTTACTAAAATCGGAAGTAATAGTTTTATATTTTGAAGTCAACTCATAGATTGCAAAGTTCAGGTTCAGTCACGTTAGTTTGCAGTTTCTGTGTAAGTCAGCGATCAGTTCCTTCCATAGATCATTTCCAGGGTGTTTACCACCTTGGAATACTCAAGGAATTTTATAAATCTGGAAAACTCAGGGAAATATATAATCTATTAGAGAAACTGGGGGAAATTATGCGGTGGACCTGCCCACAGTTGGTAAGAGGACTGCCCAAGCAAGGCGGAGGTGGTCGTGGGTTCGATTTCCACTGCTGACCGGATTTTTTCAGTGTGTCGAAATCCTCAATTTTAAAGAAATTATTTTTATTTCACTTGTGAAATACCAATAATGTACAAGATGTTTGGACTGGGAGGTGGTGGGATTTAGAAAAGTGTCATTGGGTATTATTTACATGTTCCACTATATGAAGAACTCAGGGAATTTGGAGAAATTTTCATAGAAAACTCAGGGACTTTGAAGTCACAAAATTAGTAGGCACCATGCATGTCATGTATTTTTATATACAAGAACTATGAAGAAAAAAAATGCTGTATGTAAATTCGTGCGTGAAATTCAACCTTGTAACGTTGACCAGTATAATTTCAGGTGATGGGTAAATTTGTGTTTTTGCAACTTGACAATCTATGCTTGTGTGTGAAAACAAATAGTTAGAATTATGCCAAAACTAACTTCATCATTGGGTTTCTTGGAACATCCCAGCAGAGACTTATATATCATATGACCCAATTACTAGTTAAAAATTTGGAAGCATAGTCAAAATGACCGCTTTCAAGATGGTCTCCAGCACGTCCAGTATTCATTAATAGCCATGTGCTTTCAATATATTTAACAGTACATCATAGTTTTTCTTACTCTGTATTCGATTTACTTCCTCTTTACATTCCATCCTTCTCGGGTCCGCTTGTCGTTATTTGTTGACCATAGCAGCTATAATTTTTACCTAGGGACTGTAACTACATACGAATTTTCGTCAAAATCAGGACCTGTTTCCTGGTGAGTGCTCCTTGCAAGATTAAATTTGATGATTTTCTTATCTAAGGGCGAATCAACACTAGAGGGAGGGGCCAATTTTGCTCTTAAAAAATGTCCATCGCTCCGAGCAATAACTAACTCCTCGGGAATAGAAATTAAAAGCTTTGAATTACCATTCTGTTTTGTTTTTCTGTCAACTGGAGAAATATCACTATCTTTGAAGGAAGTGTAGGATGTACAGAATATTCTGCAATCATATGTTGTAACTAGCTTCGCAATCTTATTAGCGCTTTTTCTTCGTACGTGATTACTATTATTATTCTCTTCGTTTTTCCAGCTAGAAATCTTAACGTGTTCACCCTTCTTTCAATCCCTTCACCTGTCTTATTTTTCCCTCAAAGATACACTGATTTCGTCAGCGTAATTTTCATCACATTATGATTTTTCGTATTGTAAATATATTGCTTTTAATGTGCGCGTGTATTTTTTACCCACTATATTGTGTAATTCTGAAGCTTTCTTCTTTTATCTTACCTTTATATAGGCCTTGACCATATATTTCGTAGAATGTGTCCTTCAGGTATTGCTATTTCTGTCTTGATTATATAATAAAAGACTTCGTAAGTTAAACCTGTAGTTAAAGGGTTTATTTGATAGTGTACTTGAGTAAAATATGTATTGGTCAAGTCTTTAAGATAAAAGATGTAGTATTGCATTTTACTTTTTTGGTTTTCAAATAAATTTACTGAACCCTCGGTTATCCGTATGGTTAGTACTAGATTTTTGTGTGTGTTGTCCGGGTTCAGATCCAATGGGAGTTTATTGAGCGGAATGATTGGGAGTTCACTGTCACAAAAGCTGTAGGTTCTGCCCATAGAAGATCGGTTAGGGCGTTAATATGCAGTAAGTTCACACATATTTATTAATAGATGTTTCTGATTAATGAAAAATGTTTCTTGTATTAGAAGTAAAAATGACGGAACTTGTGTTTCGAAAACGAAAACTATTAAAATTAATCAATTGAGGATTGGAACATTGTTTTGTAAAGTTCAAGTACATTTGTAAAACACATGAGTAACTAATTGGTTATTATTTTAAGTCCCATAAACTCCAAAAAATTGCACTAAAAACACCAATGGAGTTTGATCCGCCTCCTACCACACACTAACAACTCTCTCTAGCTGTGACTCATTATATCTGCCCATCAGTCTAGTATATCAATAGTTTAATAGTAAGCAGTTGACATGTACCATTGAGATGTGCAAAGATTTTGGTGAACTTGTTCAGAGTGACCTCGTCAAACTGGGCTCGCTGTCTTAGCTAGAGCTTCCGTCGTTGAATGTTTACTTACAACCGTGTGGGAGTTGAGTCCGTGTGCTTTTAAGGACGGGATTTACAACTTTTGGTGAAGTGGACTCCAAATCACTCCGTTCATTGGATCTCCATGGAACTTGAATCCGTGACCACGCGCACGTAAAGCGAGCGTGCAAATCCCCGACCAATTCACTTACTCGAGGGTCTATCGAAGTTGGACAAGCAGTGGTGATTTGATACAGCGCAGGCAAGTGACTAACGCTGTAGGTGTCTTGAGTTTCATTGGTTGACTGGTGGCTGTCGTCTCGCAAAAGTTTCCGTGTTCACACCGCATCTTTCATGGACCTGGAGCGTACGAAAAAAAAAATGTAATATGATGTGACGAACCTGGCTGCTTCATCAGGCACATGGCTGGGTTTGCATGTGGTATCAACAGTACTAAGTGTTGGAGCCTGGATGTACCCGTCGGTATCTGACAGGCTGGAAGTAGAGAACATTTTTCATAGTACTTTAGTCCCCATGTCATCTTACCTCAAACTCTAGACGGGCCCCGTAACCGGGAGCTACCAGCCGACTACAGGACAGCGCGTCATGCCATCATGCCCGTATAATTTTATCATTGTTAGAACATGACACTAAATTCTTCACTAGCTCTGCCTCCTATCTAATCAGACTCGACTGGAATCCAATTTGAAATGTGGGATGAGCTGGAATGGACATACAATCACGGAAGAAGTGGCGGATCTTCAACGCAATTAGATGAAGCACTTTATGGAGGATCTTTAACATCTGGCAGTAAGTTCAAGCATGTAGCCAGCCTTGAGTTATGATCCAGTGATGATGTAGGTAGGAAGAGCTATGATATCGTATGGGCATGAATATACTTACAACGATGAACAAAGAAACATACGTGTTCAATGTTCATTCATATTTAAATAATGTATGGACAATTACATTTCAAGGCATTCCCACGACTGAAGATCAAACAGCACGGTAAAATGGTCGTCACATTTACAAAGAATCATTATCAAAGATGTGTACTTCAGTAAAAGTATCAAAAAAGGGAAATTCTAAAATCAACCTAGTTTAGGTAAGGCGTTGGATCCAAGATGTTCGCGGACTATATTTTATCATGGGAGTTCCTAATGTAATGCTGATTTTAGTGTATCGCAGAAAATAATTTTATTTTTTAAAAGCGAATGCGCATTTGCTAAGGTAGGATGAAACTCTTCAAATGAGTAGCAACGTAGTTGTTGTATCATAAAAAATTTACTTCCTCCTGTAGAAAAGTAATCCATGGTATGTAACTATTCAGTTGGCAGGGTTTCCACGCATTCTAGAAAACTCCTGAATGTTTTGTATTAGTCTTGGATTTTGGGTCCTAGTCGGGAAATTTATAAATGTAGATGCCTTTGACTGTAAAATATCTTTCCTTTAAGATGCACAGGAATTAGGGGGAAATAACTACGTAACAAGATTATTTGGAGAAGGAAAATGGAACAAGCGTTGTTTTAGAAAATGGAGAAGAAATTTGATTCATACTTCTTACAAGTTAAATATTCTCGAAAAAGAAGCTGAGAACAAAGGATAGAATCATATGTTTGGATGAGATGCTTGCTCAATTGCAAAAGGAAGTAAATCTGCTTGAATTAGAATTTTTATTTATGGTCTTTAGGCATCTAAGGCTCAGGCTAGGATAGGGGAAAGGATTCGGGAAGGTGTCGGGCAGGGCCTATGTTGAAGGTGTTCTCCAGGCATTTGCTTGGTATGACTGAGGAAAATCCCTGAAAAAACCTCAGTCGGGATGGTCGGCCGCTGGGATCGAACCCACGACCTCCCAAATGCTACCCAAACGCACTACCACTGAGCTACGGCGGCTCTGTGAGTAAATCTACTGTACATGCTAATAAAAGTATACTCAGCATTACTGTGTACACTGTATAGTCATTGATTTTGGCTACTTTGATTCACCTAAATTTATTGTTAGGAAGAATTTATGTTGTTGGTCTTCTTGTAAGTGACCCATTTACCTATGTCTGCATTTGATCCTTTTTGTATTGGAAATTTAGAGTAAGTAGTGTAAATTCAGATATTATTTTTGAAAACTAGAAAAGAACTGTAGATGGATCGGATGGCTGTGTGGGGTTAAACTAACTCACTCACTCTATGGCTTATGGAACTCGCAAGTTCATCGCCACAGTAACAAACGTTCGCCATTGGATTCTATCCTGTGCAGTATCAAGCCAGTTTTCATCATGAACACCTACTTCTTGAAGATCTCTTCTAATATTGTCCTCCCAACGACGTCTCGGTCTTCCCAATGGCCTCTTTCCATTCGACCTTCCAACCAGGATATAATATAATCTTCGTTTTTTCCCCATCTGAGCTACATGGCCTGCCCACCTTAGGCGTCTCGATTTCATTATTTTTACAACATCTGGTGAATCGTACAGTCCGTAGAGTTCTTCATTATGCAGTCTCCTCCACTCTCCAGTCATCTCGTCCCGTTTCGGCCCATATATCTTTCTCAAAACCTTATTCTCAAATACACGTAATTTATGTTCATCTGCTAGAGTCGTACTCCAACTTTCGCAACCGTAAAGTATTACCGGCAGAATAACCGTTCTGTATATTTTTAATTTCAATTTCCTTGATATTAATCGCGATGTTAGAAGTTTTTGGACTAAATAGAAACATGCGTTCCCCGATACTAAGCGACTTTTTATTTCTTCCGTGACCTCATTTTTGCTTGTTACGTATGCTCCCAAGTATTTAAATTTGTTTACTTTCTCTATGACCTCATCCCTAATTCTTATGTTTTCAATTCCTTCATTCCCTGTGCTTCGGCTTGTTATCATGTATTTTGTTTTATCTATGTTTACCTGTAGACCTATCTCATCGCACGCTTCTACTAAGACATCGGTGTTATTTTGTAGTGCATCTATATCGTCCCCTATTAAATCTACATCATCCGCGTATACAAACAGTTGATTCAAACCATTCAATGATAGTCCTGTGGCTGTGTGGGGTTAGAAAAAGTTATTTTCGTATACGTTGTTTTCATAGTTATCATAACCACTAACTTTGATTACGTATTTCTGATAATATGTTTAGGTACGTTCTCGGCATATATATGGAAAACATTTAAATTCACTTGGAAAAGTCGTGGCTTTTAAATTGGATAAAAGCATGGGAACCATGAGTTCGTTTTTACTCTTTTTAAAGAGTTAAAACCATCAAGTATGTGACTACATTTATCCTTGACAGAAAAGTTCAATAATTTCTGATGATGAGAAAGAGAGAGAGATTTCATGTTTGTTTCATTAGCAAGAATAAAATTGTGTGTACAGAATAGCAACAGTAATAAGGTATCAGGGCCATTGTGTTTCTGCAATGTGGAATTTGAGGTAGACAAAAGCAGTTATACGTAGTTGGTACCGCCCTCTGTTCCTGCGTCTAGCTAATTTCCTCTCTGCTGCAAAAACAGTTTCCATAGCAACTTTGCGTATGTAGGTTGGTTGTGTGTAGGCGCGGGAATTCGCTGACTGAAGTTTAAATCCATGTGTTATCCTTTCGTGTGAGTAGTACGTGAGAAATAAAAAGAATCAGAGAAATCCATTCATAACTATTATCATTGCATGTCTGTCATTAGTTTGTATTGTCGAAAATTTCAAATGTAGCAAGGCACAGAGTATGTGAATATACGAGAATTCAGGGAATATTATCACGGACAATATAGGTATGACGAACTTGTAACCGGGGACGAAGCTTGAGTTTATTGCCTGATAGAAAGCACTTAGGAGAATCGTAGTAGTTCTATTCATTTTAAGTGGTAGCATTTGTCTTTTTATTAATTTTGAAAGAGTAATTCGTAGTAGGAATAGGTGAAGCAAGGCAAAAAATTGTTTTTCATTTTGAATAACATTTTTACCTAGGTTGAATGAAACTCCCTTTTGGAGATCGATCATCATATTGGAATTAAAACCGTGACATCTCTACTAGTGTAAGTTACAACAGGTAGTTTATATGGATTTAAAGCTGAGGACTGTACAATGTAACGTTTAATTTAGAACACGTGGTGGCCAGTTGTATGATTTTTCGTTGTTGTAACTAGTCATTTTGATAAATTTAAAATACATTCCTATACAAGTGAAACTAAATTAAATTTCGTAAAATAGTTTTGAAACAGACGCTGTTTTTGAGTAACTTCATTTGAATAGCACGAGATTACTCATCTCCAAGTGCAATGCGAATAAGATATTACCTGCAATAAAATAAACTACATTTCTTTAAGATAACGAAACTTTCCCCTTTTTCTA
Organism: Lepisma saccharinum; assembly: GCA_022664845.1. Classification (NCBI taxonomy): domain Eukaryota; kingdom Metazoa; phylum Arthropoda; class Insecta; order Zygentoma; family Lepismatidae; genus Lepisma; species Lepisma saccharinum. Next base: position 7,151 of record JAGDQP010042417.1, on the reverse strand, counting down.
CAATAGATTATGTATAAAATTCGATTGAAGTTTATTGTAGTGTCTTGGTCGGTTAGGCCTGCTTAACACCAATTTTAACTGTACCTGTTTCAGTATATGCCTACGTTTCTGCTTAAATGCATATTTATCAAATTTCTGCTTCATTTTCACTGCTAATCCTTGTTTTTCTTAAATATTTTAAAAAGGCAGCCCCAATTCAGTACATTGACAGCAATTCAATATTTTCATCCAAATCAACGTTTTTCTGTGTATCCCAGGATAAGTTTCTGTGCAGATGCAGGGTTAAAGAAGTTCTCTAAAATTTGGTGGCCAACGAGGCCTCCGGAAAATTTTTGCGGTGGCCATTTGTAATCCCTGATGGCCTCATAATAGATTATTTTTATTGACGTTAAACAATAGTTACAAGCATGTTACATAATAATGAACCAAGAAATTAGCCACGAACTAGGAAGAATTACCATACAAATAAAAAAAAAAGTGAAACAGTTTTCCCCAGTGAAATACGTACTTTTCCTGTTTTCCAAGTATGGTTTCCCAATCAGAACGCCGAAATTAGAACAATCTAGAGCAAAAAACTGGTGGCCGAATTTGGCCACCAGGTGTGACTCCTTGTGGCCATATCTAGTGATTGGTGGCCGTGGCGCGCCAATTTTGCATACTTTTTAAACACTGTGCAGATGTATGCATATTAAGATAGGTTGCATATTGCTAGAAAATATTTATCTGTTTTCTGACAAATTGGTGTGTCAGAATTTTGTACGCCGAATTTCTGTTGCATTTTCCGCCCTTTTAGTGTTTTTTTATTATTATTATTATTATTTATTGCCCATTGTCAAAGTTTTTAGTGCCTAGGCACCCAGACTCTACCGATTATATTAACGTTAATAAAATGAATTTCCTTCCTTTTTCAAGCATTTTCGGTCATGGTTTATTGGGTTATCTTTTACTAAATATTAGTATTATATTTATGCATGATTAAATTCTTATGTGATAAATTCTGGATGGTATTGCCACGTAAAAGTTTCTGTAAAAAATTTAATACATAATAGTGTTGAAAATAATTGAACAAGGGGAGTCGTAGTAATTCCAGAAGCTTTGATCTTGGCTGAAGATCATATCGAGAGTGAAATATTGATGCCAAGCTTTGGCCATCCTCCGTAGTTTTCGTATTCTCTTTCCTCAGCTCTTCGTCGCGAATGCTGAGATTGAGCCCAGAATAGTAGAGGCCCTAACCCATTCCCTTTATCGGAAGTTTTGCCCATCGAGTACATCCCATAACCGTAAAATGAACAGTGATCAGGTTGATTTTGCAACTTGTATACTCGTTGGAAATGAAGATTACTTATTAATCGTAGGTGATTTGAGTGAACACAACATATTTCAACGATTTGTTTAGTCGTCTGCGAAAGAGCATCATTTCGGAAGAACTTCGTATTCAGATTTAGAGTGTGATGAACCCATCCCTTTGGTCTCGACTGCTCTCCTCTAGATGTACGATTCAGCAGGGAAAGCGGTGAGACCGATGTGTGGCGTATTGATTGGTTTCCCCTGACCGGACCCTGTTGCCATGAGCTGTAGGTCTCTCGGTCGAATTCCGGCAAAGACACCACAAGTTTGAAAGTTTCTGAAGCATAAACAGGTGTAATGAATAATTAACTTCACGTTGGGAAATAAAACACGGAGGATTATAGTAATGCACATTGAAGATTATCTTCTAGATCTTTGGTCTTATTTAAAGCCGATCTAGTTTGTCGAATGCAGGGAAAGCATTTACCTACCTATTTGAGATAAGAGCTATAGCTCCCAACCTGGGATCCGCGAACCAAATTGTATATTTAAAAATTACTTTTACTTCATTTATCCCACAATATAAACAAAAATATATACTTTTATAGGTATGGTTTTAAGTTATATTAATGTTGTAAATTAGATGTTAACATATGGAATCGTGAAGTAAAATAACTCTTACTTACCAATAATAATTATCATTATACGAATGTGTTTTATTTTTATTTCACAACATGTAACGGGGTACAGTACGAAGGAAGATATTAATTTTCTTTACATGAAGACTTCGTGTATGGCTAATAATATCTGGCAACATTCACTAAAAATGGTTGCTGCCATGACTTGGACTTGAACCCGAATCCACTTGTTGCCATCCGATCTCACTACCATTGAGCTACCACAGTGATGATCAGTTTCTTTGGACATGTTCACGCATCAGCTGAACCAGCTACTTTCTGCTGGTGCCGAAAGTGTAGGGACTAAGTTATTAAGGAACCTTTGTAAATCGTGCAGTATAAAGTAATTTATGTTAACTTCTTTTACGCAGACTTTGTGTATGGTAACTGTTTAAAAAAAACGCAGAAAATGCTGGACGTGGTAGCTTTGCAGTGGCCAATTTTTCTCTTTAAATGTTTCAAGGGAAATAGTTGTAATTGATATCGATTCGCGAAAACAGGTAATTTAAGCGAGAGGTACAAACTCACCCAAGGAGTTCTACTGCAACTTGGATTTCTGTCAACAGAATCTTTGCGTTAATTAAAGTAGCAGTTGTTTTTTTATTATTATTATTATTATTATTACCTCGTATCAGTACAGTTTTCTCTTATTTTGTTACTTACATTATTTGATTGGGTGACTTCCAAATTTGGTAATAGGAGACTGTAAGGCTGAAACTAAAGGACACGTTTTCGTTGTCTATCTGTACTTGTTCACGATGCATAGCTAGAACTGGATGATGTTGAAGTGGTGTCGATATACCACTGCGTTGTTTTCACTCTGGTGAAACCGGTTCTTGGCCTATGGGAAATTGATATAATGAATCTTAAATTAGCAATAATAGAATACATAAGCACAGAAGGCCGATCGGGTTATATCCTACTGATCTGGCAACATTGCTGCCACCGACGTACCACACTGAGAACCTTAACACTGGCAGTGCAGTTGGTGTGGACTCTCAGCTACCACGCGTGGGGGTTGCGTGTTCGTAATCGTGCAATGCCGCCCAAACTGAACCGGTATTGGGAAGGGTACGTTATGGTCCCTTTTCACGCACATTTTTCGTATATCCGAATAGTAAAACAGTGCAAGGAACATGGTTTAATTATTGGGTTGACCACTGCGAAAGAGATCGTGGCCAGGCAAACACAAAGTGCGTCCGTGCAGAAACATCGCCAACAAAACAGGCCCGTTCCAGGACACCGGTTAAAGTGTTGCTGAAGAGTTTCGGTGGATTGCAGTCCGGGAAAACCCACCACCCCAACGTGTCATGGTCCAGAAGTTCAATGTGACGCAGCCAACTATCAGCGATGCCATTCGTCACCGTCTTGGCCTGCGGTGCATTCATAAGGACCGGGTTGACAGCCTTCTCCCCTCAACATTGCGGAACGCAAAACCAACTGCCCCAAACTGTATGAACGACACCTGGCGAGGACAAAATGGCAGTACATGTTCACATTGGATGAGGCGTACATTTATCTAACACGAAATGGTCACTTTCGGGCAATTACGTATCGTGACACCACCAGATAGTTTTCCATAGGAATCATGATTGTCGGTGGATTCGGGTACCAGAAGAAGTTGACCATCCGTAAGGCTTCCTACTTCCAGAAGCCATCATGACCCCAATATTTCGCACAGACATCCCTTGTTTGTACGGAGCTAGCACTAACCAGGTGCGGTTCCACATGGACAAAGCGTCTAGCCACACCGCCAGATCATCGGTATCCTTTTTATCGGAACATGGAGCAAGAAACTGGAATTCGTGTGATTCCGTTTCATGACATTCCTGTCAAGAGCCCTGATGCCAGTCCCTTGGATTTTTGGGCATTTTGCGTACTCAAAGCCTCAAACGACGTCTGCAACAGCGCCATCTCCGCATGCTCCCTGGCCTCTGGAAAGCCTGCTGTGAGGAATGTGATGGAATTTCCATGCTCATGCTCCAACGCAGTTTGTTGCAGTGGAAATTGCGATGTCGGGCGATAATCCACAATGCCGGTGGCGCAATAGAACACAACCGGTAGTGGCGGCAAAGGTAGGTGCATGTTAAATATTGATCGGATATAACCTGATCGGCCTTCTGTACATTGATCCAGTTCAGTCCTTAGTAGGTAAGATTTTGTGATCTTTGATGGGTGCATTACAGCCAAGACTTGTCGAGTTCGATTCGGATTAGGATATTGTATCCGAATTGTGCACATCTTGTGCTAAACTGTAAGCACAATCATACTCAATTACTATGAATTTTGTCATTTATTTACAGCATTTAGGCATATTTGGCTCAGGCCGGGATTGGGTAGAGTAAAGGATGGTGAAGATATCAGCCATGGTCTTTCAGTATTCGCGTGGTGAAACTGAGGGAAACCCTGGAAAACCTCAATCAGGATGGTCGAGCATCCGCGTACCTGCCCATTGCCCGATTCGAAGTCCGCCACATTACTATCTGGATACACTACGGGACTGAGTGCTCGATTATAGGATGATAATTTTAGTCACTGTTTCCCACTATATATGAAACAGCAACATGGCTGTCTGATCTCTGTTTTGTTCACCCATCACGTTTTTCTCAAGCTCTTTCAATCTGTTCATTCCGATGCAGTGTGTAAATGTTTCAACAGTTTTAATCGACTCTGGTTTCTTATATCGATCGTTTCCATATTACAGAAGTTATTATCCTTACGTTATTCCCATTCGTCGTTCACACATAATCAACTAGCTAAAGTTTACGCCTGATTCGAGCGAAACAGCGAGCGGCCGTAGCTCAGTCAGTATAACGTTGGATTAGCCTTCGGAAGGTTGAGTGTTTTTCCTGTCATACCAGGCAAATGGCGGGATGGTACCAAGTCATGACCGAGTGCCTTCCAACATCCTCTTCCTCACCCTATTCCGGCCTGAGATTCCTAAAGGCCATAAGTAATTTAGTTTTTCTTATTTTTCAGTACTAGCGGCATAAGTATAATTTGTTGATCATTTTTTCTTAAGTCGTTTTTGTTATTTTGTATACTTCTACTAAACAAAACATTAGCATTTTCTGATCGTAGTCTTGAATCTGATCTAAAATATGTAGAAATTTTGACCTTATATCGTACCATTAAGCATATTTGTGTAGTTAAAGGCGAATTACTGAGAAGTTGTTGAAAAAAGGGGTGAGATATGTGCTAATAGTACAATGCGTTGAACACGCAGAGCCATAAAATAGAGAACTTAGCGACTCGCCCAGTTGAAGGGTAATTTGTGTGTGTGAAGCGAGGAAGCTTCACTGCGTTTATTACTAAGTGTCCAGACGGCGCGGTGGGTGTCATATAGGACGACCCTCAGTTGGCTGACATCATATTAATGAAACTGACTATGGCTCTGTATAGAACAGTTTGAGCGAAACTAACATAATTTCGTATCCTTTACGGAGTCGAGTGTCCGAATATAAAAGAGAAGCCAACATGTAGGCCTATTTAAATTAAACTTTGTTTCTCAATTTACCATGATTTCATTGGATAGCATAGTGCAGTGGTTCGCAGTGGTTCTCAAACTTTTTTTTTCAGCGGAGCCCTTTTAACCTATATACGAGGCTGTGGAGTCCTAACATATTTTGCTAAGCCCGGTTTTATGTACAGTGTAAAAGATTTTATTCACATACGAGGCAAAGATCCAAACCTCCAGGATCAGTTGATAACGTCGCTGGTAAAACTTTGGTAAACTTTATTTTTATATACACTAGTTTAGTAACTGTGGACTTCGGCCCGTCACCATTCGTCCCTTAGCTATTAAAATCCACACCCATGCCGGGACTTTCGAGCCGTTGGCCTACCGCCGCAGACCACACGGCCACCCGGATTTAAACTCGGCTGCTGACCATCCTGACTAAACTTTCCATGGTTTTACTCGGTTGATCAGGCAAATGGCGGGATGGTATCTCAGTTAAGACGCAGGGTGCTACTTCCCAATTCGTAGCTACAAAGAATGGTCACGGACGGGCACCATCCCTCAGTTGTGAGAGACTTACGCCAAAGTTGCAAATTCAGCCCAGAAAATAAAACAGATAAACACATCGAATGGGGCATTCATTGCTAAGAAAAATTGAATAGTACAGGGAAAGGAGGGGGGGGGGGGGTCCATTAAATGTTTGCACTCTTAACAAGACTATACAATGACAGCTAATCGCTAGGAATATTTGTCCAAAAGCGCAAATAATCTATAAGGTATAGCGGTTTTTAGAATATTAAATACATGAAAGTAAATGAGAAAGTTAGACTTTAAAATGCGTTTTACGAAAAAATAGCTTCCTTGAACATTCTCCGTTTTTACATGCTTTACTTTAACTAACAGTGTTTCAACCGTGTCTTTAAATCTTGCAACCTTAATTTAACTCATTTTCCGACGACGCATTACGATTATTAAATTTTGAAAAGCGATGGAAGTCGGATGACAATACAATATCCAATTGTTGCGTTTATTTTCTATATATTTTAAAATCATGTATTTAAGAACGTCTTTATCCTAAAACAAATGCTAGCCCACAATGATGTTGTGTTTGACTAGTTGCAGAACACTTTAGGATTTGGGTAACAAAACCATTTTTCTTTATAAAAATAATTCGTACTAAAAAGTAGAGCTGACTACGAATCGGGCGGCCGGGGTTCAAATCCCGGCCAGGACACTGGAGACATTTATCGCAGTGTTTCCATGCCTGGCGCTCCGAGGTCCACTCAGCCTCCTATCAAATTGAGTACCAGAATGTCCTAGGCCCTCCTTGACACCTTGGGGTAAAGGCGGTCGAGCGTGGGACTGAGCACTACACCTCACTTGGTACCGTAGGTCAAGAAAATGTGGAGCGCTACCTCCACATCGCACAGGGGATAGCTTTACCTTTACTCAAAAGCACGGCTGAAAAAACATGATTTTTTTAAATCGATTTTTTTATTTAAATAAAAATTGATTTAAATAACTTGCGGCACTGATACAACTACTAAGTTAGTTTTTCGTTTTCAAATACCTTCACCAGTAAACACTAAAGTGAAATTGACAAAATGTGCTGTTCGCTACGGAAGATAGCTATGAAAAATGGCCAATTACAACAAATTGTAATAGTTTTGAAAAGAAAAGAAGATCTGGCGTTACTTACAGTATATTTTGCAAAAGAAAGTCAACAT
>JAGDQP010042415.1:0-16554 GCA_022664845.1 Lepisma saccharinum | reverse complement strand
TGGAAAAGAACCGGAGCGACCTCGAAAGCTTGGAGTTGATTTTAATCCATACAACGAGGTCGTCATGGAATTAGCAGGTAAGCGCTATAGCAATCAGGATATTTATAGATCTACGAAGGACATAAGTCGAGGAGTTCAAGTGCTACACCATTTCCTGTACTTCATTATACAGATTGTTTATTAATTCGTGTCACTGAGGAACAGATTTGTAAAATCGAAAGATCATAAGATATTTCCATGAAATTTTCTGCAGTTGCTCACAAAATCCGGAAAACACTGTGAAAATAATTTTCCTAAACTAAATTTTCACCCCCTTTTTGTGGATTAAAACTCAAAAGGGAACTTCGCTTATGGGAAAATCAATGTTAATTCAGAGGACCGCTTATCCTTGTCTAATTTTATTAATTAGCAAGAAATTAAGCCAGACGGTGATTTGTTGGTAATTAATAAAATTAGACAAGGATAAAGTGGTCCTCTGAATTAATATTGATTTTCCCATAAGCAAGGTTCACTTTTAGTTTTAATCCCCCAAAAGGTGGTTAATACTTAGTTTATGAAAGTTATTTTTACAGTCAGTGTTTTGTGAGCTATTGTAGGAAATTTCATGGAACTATCTTACAAATCCGTTTCCCAGTTACACGAATTAATAAACAGTGTGTACATTTAAGTAGCTTCTAGCGTCACGTGTCGTACAGATATCTTTAACAAAAATCAAAACTTAACGACCCGATGTTTGAAACACAATTTATTATTAAACTCGCGTATTAAATACATGATATTAAACTCACAACACAACGTTTCGACTACGTCTGTAGCCATTATCAAGAGTACTGTTAACAGAATCATTTTTCTTTTTATTGTTTCTTTAAATATTTGAATTCCTGTTGTCAGACCATATTTATTTAATTGTTGAGAACGTTATTTTTTTTCTTTTTTATCTAATTCTGTACATATTGATGCCATGTCTCCATTCTTGGTTTACACTTCCTCATGCATTTTCATCAACATTATTCGGATTACAGCGTGTGCGATGTCGCTCCCTAATCAACCTTTGTGCTTGATTCTTTGCTCTTCTGAGATACCTGATGCTACTGTTCACGATGGGCTCCATCAATTATGTGTGTTGCAATTCCTGGTTTCGTTTCGTTTATTTTTCATATACCTTAAGTGTTCTTTATGTGTCTTTTGGTTTGGCCTATACACGTTCTTTGGCAGTTTCATTTGATTTCGTAAGTTCCTAAATTAAGCAGTGGATCTGTGAAGTACTTTTTGGACACCCAAACAACGAGTCGCCTAATTTCTTGCCTTTGTTAATACTTGGATTTTATATTCTTTCAGTATCATCGTAATTTTATTCGTAAAACTTTGGTAAACTTTATTTTTATATGGGCCAGTTTAGTAACTTTGGACTTCGGCCCGTTACGATTTGCCTTTAGCTGTTAAGTGTTAAAATCCATGCCCCTGCCGGGACTCGAACCCGGGACCGTTGAGTCGATAGCCTACCGGGCCGCAGACCGCTCGACCACCCGGCCGGCTAATTTTATTCGTAACTGTCGGTATATTCGGAAGTGATGCTCATCTGTTTTCCTCTTTTTTTGTTTTTCTGATCTTGGTTTCTTTCCTCTGTTCAGCTTTCGAGTCCCTTCCTAATTATTTGTTTATTATAACCGTTTTGTACATTTCTGTTTCTTTCCACAGAATTCTACTAAACACTAAACGTTTGTTGCTGAGAATGATTAGATGTTGCATGTTGTACTCGCAGTTGTTTTTGTATATACTTTCGTAGTGAATCCGTGTGTACTTTTGAAATCCATAAATCAAGGAAATTCATACGAAGAGGAATGTTGTAACATAAACGAAGGACAAGATAAAGAAAAAGAAAAAAGCAATTGGCTGTACAACACGGTCATAATAAACAACAAATAATCAAGAAGGGACTAGAAAAGCTAAAAAGAGAGAGAGAAAACAAGAAAGAGGTAAGTAGATGAGCATCAATTCCGAATATTCCGACAGTTACGAATAAAATTAGACGGATACTCAAAGAATATAAAATTCAGGTATCAACAAAGTCAGGCATGAAATTATGGGACTCACTGTCTGGGTTCAAAAAGTACTTTACAAATCCATTGCTTAATTTCGGAATTTACGAATCAAATGTAACTGCCAAAAAAAAGGGGGGAGGTGAAACCAAACCAAAAGACACTTAAAGAAAAGATACTTACAACACTTAAGGTATATGAAAAATAAAGAAACGAAATTTGGAATTGCTACACACATAATTGATAAGCTCATCGTGTAGAGAACAGTAGCATTTCGTTTCTGAGAGGAGCAAAGAACCAAGCAGAAAGATTAATTAGAGAAGGATATATCGCGTGTGCTACAATCCGATAATGTTAATGAAAATAAATGTGGAAGTTTAAACTAAGAACGGAACAACCTCATAAATATATATAGAATGAGAGGAGAAAGGAAAAAGAACGTTCTCAACAAATAAATATGGTCCGGGAACAATAGAAATTTAAATATTTAAAAATAAAAAAAATGATTCCGTTAACTAGAGATGTTTCGTTCGTGAACGAACGATTCTGCTCACTGAACGGTTTGAACTAGGTAACTGTTTTCTCTCTGAACGATTCAGCAGCGAGTTCTATACAATACCTCTGAACGACTCGAGAAAGCCTTCTCTCACACATAAGGCAGGCAACAGCTAACAAGAAAATGTGAGTTAAGTTCAAACTGAATGACTGCAAGAGCAGTGAAGGGGAAGGGGCAGACTGAGCGGAGACGATATATTATTATAAGATGTCAAAACGGCAAGAACGCTTCGATGACAATACGTGAAACTCCCGAAAAGGCCAGCACAGTTTCCTCTCATTTTCCCCTCCACCCCCGTGTGTTCACAGCCTCTTACTTTATGGTGCAATTCTGTTCTCCAGTTTAGCCAGGGATTCCGCCAGGATTTTCAGTTGGTGGGGTGGTGTTTTACACGTTTTCTATCGATCTTTCGCCTTCAAAATTTTAAAGTTAAGGGGTGCTCTCTAAGATTTGGGGGGTGACACCTCCACAGAGGGATTTGGTGGGATTACTGCCCATACTCTTCCTTTTTTTTAACGCTGATAGACTGAAATAACAGTACAAAGTTACTGTAATAGTTGTTTCCCATTAATCTCCGCGGTCGTATTTATCTTGAATAGGATTGAATTTGTTTATGGCCTTGAGTTTAAGCATCCCAGGTTCTGGGCGCAGATGATGATTTGAAGGTAGTCAGCCAGAATCTAGTTTGAAGGTACCGTCCCGGCATTTGCTTGGTGTGACTGACGACAAACCCTGGGAAAACTTTAATAAGGTGTCCTGCTGGGATCATATTTATCTTGAGCTTCTTCCCTTTCCCAAACTTCTCAGTAATCGAAGCCTAGGGTCTAGTCGGCGTCAGTGTTTCTTTCAGGGGTGACCGGAGGATTTTATCATCCTCAGGAAGAAGAGAGATCGCTTTGTAATTGGAAGTACCCTGTACCGGTCATTCCGACAGGTTTTCTTGGTTCCCCTAGCTTCGGTCGCTGATGGTACCTTCAAAAAGTCAGGGCTGATTCTTTCCAAACTTTTCAGCTTACCGTTATTGTTATACTTATCCAGTGCGAAATTCCCTAAATTGAGCTGTACCTGGAGATTAATAAATAAATGAAAAACCAGCAAGAGCGTTCAAGGGTATTTGGACCTACTTTTAGGCCCCCTCACGAAGAGAGAAAGATACCGCCCCTTCTCTGGACGGGTTTCCACACAGAAGCACTGTCTGCTTTCGCTGTTTGAGGGTTCCAATGCGAAACTAACTGCACCCTCATTGTCCCTATGTTTATATGAATGTATATTACAAACACACACACACAGAAAAAGCTCCTACGGCCATGTGGATACGGTCACTGACTTTGGGCAACATAGGGTGTCACCACGGGCTATATATGGAAGATAAAAGTATTTTTTTAAACAAGTAATGCCACACTTAAATAAGTAATAAATATAATCGTGAAATTGATTTGAGTGCGTGGAAAACAATTTGGTCAGCAGTGATATTTCGAACTTGGCGTTCTTATTTTTTGTTTGTTTCCTCGGCATATCGTCGTAGGGAAAGGGAATACCACGTATGTGCATTTTGTTGCGGCTGTGAACTTAGCATCATGTTTTTCACCAACAAAATAAAAATGTAGTAGGCTCGTGCCCAGCACCTGTTATAGAATGAACATCAGTGTTGCAAATTATCTTTAGGTAATAGTTATTATTAGTAGTAGTAGTACTAATAGTACTAAAAACTTTGGTATGGGCCATTCTAATAACTTTTGACTTCGGCCGTCACGTTCTAGTTAAAATCCACAATCACAAACTTCCATGCCCCAGCCGGGATTCGAACCCGGGATCTTTTGAGTTGCTGGCCTAACGCCTTAGACCGCATAGCTACCTGGTCGGCACTAATAATGAATACTATGGCATTAACATTATTATTATTATTGCTTGAGATATTTGGAGACCTCTGATATGAAATTTGAATATATTCGATATTAAACTTCTCCCCTCAGTTAATTTTTTCAAATTAAATAATTTCTAGGTAAGAAAATAGGTGAAATAGTTTCTGTTGCGACTATGGTGTTTTCATTATACAAAGTAGCTTGTGATATTTGGAGACATCCAGTATTTCTATTTGTACTATTACTTTCATTAGTAGTGTTACTCTCCTCCTCCTCCTCCTCCTACTACTACTACTACAACTACAACAACAAAATGATAATAAATATTAACTAAAGATAGTTTGCAGCACTGTTGCTCAGAGTTCTTCAAAAGCTGCTGGGGACGAGCCTACTACATTTTGAACTCGTTGCTGTAGAACGCGATGCTATGTTCACAGTCGTAACAAAATGCACATACGTGGTATTCACTTTCTAGTTCAAAGCAACTCTTCGACTGAACGAAATGCGCACACGGCAAAGAAGTCTTCCCATGAGAACAGAAAAATTACACAAGCAGGAAGGGGGAAACACCCCCAAAAAAGCTAAAACTATAACTATGATTGGAAAATATTGCCTCCCTCCAACTTTGTAAGTAACGCTGGCTGTGATTGGTTCTTTCCTCTTACACCTCTGCATCTTCGCTCCGATCTTTTCTTCGAGTGAACTACTCGCAACCAGAACGACTTCTGATCGATTCTTTCAACTTAACTAGTTCACTCTGCACGACTTTCGTAAATGAACTGGTCTGCCCATCTCTACTGTTAACACTACACTTGATAGTGGCTATAGACGTAGTCGAAACGTTGTGTTTTGTGTTTAATACGCGAGTTTAATAATAAAATGTGTTTCAAGCATCGGATCGTGAAGTTTTGATTTTTGTTAAAGTCTGTATATTTGTTTATTTTATTTTATTTTTTTCTGCATTTAGAGAAGAATAAGGATTTTATTTTTTTTAAAAACTCTCTTATGTGAGATATAGAGAACTGTCATAGTAGCACTGGTGCGTTAATTGTTATTTTTTCCTTGTTTGTATTTTGTTTGCTTGTTCAGTTTCGTGTGTATCTCTATATGTGTGGATTTGTATAAATGTGATTTAACGTTGATGTGTTGATTTCTGTGTTTAAAAACCTTCCTAGCACCATGTCACGACCTCACGTTCAAATATATTTTGTAGATAGTAATACGGATGAATACTGTCGTAGTTTCTAAAAGTAAGTCCAGTTAAATGAAATATCAAGTCGTCTCTGCGTTTGAGGAATAAGTAGTTGATTAGAACACTGCTAAACTAAACGTGATTCACACAGGCGTGAGAGAGAAACAATAAAATTAATTTGTTATCATATAATTTACTAACTTTTTCCACTTCAAGCATTCACGCTACCTTTTCAGTGCTTTTATTTTATGTGCATGCCTGTAAGATTGGACATACTACACTCAGATTTTTACTTTTTTCTTCCACTTCACTTCCATCACCCATAAGAATGTCCGACTTCACGCTTCACTTCTCTTCGCAATAATTTAATTTAATTGAATATATTTACGTGCTATGAGCAGCTAGAATAGCCTATATACCACAAGTTTCTTCTTTACAGTTTATAGTACACAACAACGTATCACACATCACATCAAGCAGATCAAAATGGTATTGGTACAAAAATAATTAACAGAGTCGAACTATAGAAGTTTAAAAACCTGAGATTACAACATAGTTTCCTGAACATGTATTAAAATACATATACTAAAACTCATATTGATTAATAATAATAATAAACTAATTTTATCTTGTATGTCAGAAAGCGTCACTGTACACGAAATTGCGTTTATTATGAAAATTAATACGTTAACAAGTGCACTTCGTGTATCACGAGGATTTCTGACATACAAGGTAAGACTATAATTCAGTCCTCTCCACGTCATCCATTCAGTAATAATAATAACCACAAAGTTTACATTTTTTGTTTGTTTGTTTTATTTATAAAGCATCGTGTTGTCAACGTCCTTAAATGAAATATAATAAAATATTACTTTGTGTTGTATAGTATAAAAAGTCAGTACCTTAATTCAGTCTGTGTACCGAACATGATTCACTGGTAAAGTTCCAGAGAAGTTTCATATACAGTAGCCCACGTAGCAAAATGACGTCCCAGGGACATCTGACGGATCTCCTGGCAGTCGGACGTCCTGTTTAAGTCCCGTTTACATCCATGGGACGTATAGTTATTATTAATCCTTCATATAACTATACGAAGGCATATCCTTCGTATAATTATAATTAATTAAATAATAATAATAGTAAGGTCGATTTAATTTATAGAAATTACATTTAGGTAATCCCGCACGGCTTTCCGGGGGACATCCAGGGGACCTCCATACGGGATGAACTGTTTGTATTGCCCACAGAGTTATCCCACGGACGTCCTTAGGACATCGCTATGGGAGCTTGAGAAATCTGACGTTAATGGGATCTAAATGGGACGTCCCAGGGATGTACTCTGCTATGTGGGAGAGCATAGGGTATCCGGAAAGTCTCGAGTGATTAAAAAAAGAAGAGAAATCGTTTAGTATGACTACACTAAATCTTGTTTTGAGTCTTTTAACGGTGCTGCATTATTTCTCTAAAATTATTGAAATCAAACTGGTATTCCAGATCGCAAACTAAATGGGTAAACCAATCCGCCGTAGCTCAGTGGTAGAGCGTTTTCGTAGCAGTCGGGAAATCGTGGGTTTGGTCCCAACGGCCGATCATCATGACTGAGGATTTTCCTCAGTCATACCAGGCAAATTCTGCGATGGCACCTTCAACATAGGCCTTGGCCGATACCTTCCCGAATCCAATACCGGTCTGAGCCTTAGATGTCTAAAGGCTATAAATAAAATTAAGATTCAATTTAATGGGTAAACCGACTTTATTGTCATATTTAGTGCTGTATTTTAAGTAATAATAGTTTATCCGGAATATCGATTTTCCGGAAACTGTCGATCTTCAATTAATTCGGATAATCGATGCTCTACTGTCTTTATTAAGTTTCAAATACAGCTGAAATAACCACTTTACACTGAAACTAAATGGAAGGACTACAAACTAAATAAAATAATATTTTTAAACATATTTTAAAGTACAAATAGGAACAGAATGGGTAGGTAATATAAAAGATAAAATTTGAATAGAGAGGAGGAATTTGAATAGTATTTCGAAGGAAATTTACGGGCCACAATTAACACAAAACACACTTAAAGGCAACTGGCAGGTTTTGGAGTGTTGACTAATCTTTAGTAGTAGAACATAGGTATAGTGAATAACTGTCTCTCTATTCAAAGTTTACTTTTTATACTAGATTTGTAGTAGAGAAGGTAAGAACATTCAACGTTTATCACTTGTAAAATCATAATCATATTGGATCTATGTATTTGGCACTTTAAGCCACAGGTGTATCGACTACTTCTCTCATTTGTTATAAATAAGTCGCTACCAATTTGGATCTGTCTGTCTTGCTGTAAAACTTCCCAGTGAAGCCTATCTTTCGTGAGCTCGTAGTTTTTGACACTTAAGTGAGAAATCAACTTCTTACGGAACTGTATGAGGGACGATAGTCGACGTAAGAATGAATGGCCCAGAAAGGCTTTCACGACGACCCCACGGCCCTTTCTAATACTCGTTACTCAGAAAAAATATATTTTTTTTTAAATTCTAACCTTCAGCGATAAGCAAAGATAAAAATCGCCTCTGGCATAAAAAATACTTCTGCAGGGAGAGCAAATCATTCCGAAAGTACTCTATACTATGATTTATTATACCGGTATAAGAATAAAATATTTGCTGTATAAATCATATCGCCTACCATAAGTATTCATCGATAGCCCACAATGCTAAGCATTTGCAGAATAAACAATGACAAGTATAACTCATTCAGGTTATCTCGGACGTGGTGGTTGATTAGTCTTCCACTTCAAATTTAAAAAAAAAATGTTTGCTAGATGACTCTCAGATAGGTTTAAAAGCTTTGTACGGCCGAAGTATGACTTTACTAATATCTTTTAATAATCAAATTGATTGGGGCTCAATGGGGGAAAAGAGGATTTTTAACTAAATTAGCAAAACCTTTCTCTATTTAAAATCTTATACTGCTTAAGGATTTTTGGGAAGTCTATCTCTTAAACTACCGACGTGGCCGTTCTTCTGTAGCGCTTTAAGAAGGTTATCGTCTACCCATAAATGTCTAATAATCTTGATTATGTGTCCGGGCAGGATTCTCTATTAACTTCTTATTTACCCATCTATTGCTACCTTTATTCTCTAGGCCACGCCAGGAAACCCATCTACAAATTCCCAGAATCCCAAACCACCATTTATATGGGCCCTAGTCTTTTGTCCTATCCACATGTGTGCGTCTCTCTTCTTCTACAGCAAGTCTACGATATTAATATAGAAATATCGAGAAAGAAAGAAAAAAAAACTATGTGAAAATCAGTGTTGTGTATGTGTGTGTGTTTATTTTTCTATGGAACATATACGCTGTAAGTATCTTCCTTACTTTTTATCATAAATTTACCTTTTATGTATATATATATATATATATATATATATATATATATATTTTTTTATATATATAGTGAGAGCTTCGGCTCTCCTCTCCTAACCCGTCTGGTCAGCGTAGGAGTAGTAGACCAACTCCTCCCTTCGGGGAGAGGCCGCATCCACTAGTGGATTTAATATGGCTGTGATTTATTATTATTATTATTATTATATATCTGCTACACCAATTAAAATACCTCCAGGTCCGCTACACCACATACCTCCGGCCCGATTACCTACTACTCAGTAATCTACAGATGCCTCCAAGCCTGCCAAAAGATACAATACCACCAATTCCAGATACTAACCACCCTACGTTCCAAAACTAACAGCTCTACTCTACTCCATCCCTAATACTACCATTTGATACCTCCATGAATATAATCCAATGTAAGCCGTCTACAGCCAGATATTAAATACTCCGTATAACTACTCTACCACCAATACTACCAAATAGATACCTCCATGAATACAGTTTATACTATTACCATACTTCCTACTACCTTACATACACCATTACACCAATAAACAATGGAGAATCCTATAGTTACATATAATACAAAAAAATTAAAGTTCTCTGCTCTGCGGGATTACTTGACTGCCTCTTGATCAGTCTCTTAGCAAAAAAAAAAAAAAACTCTAAAAATAAATTTTAAAAAAAACACGAGTACTTGCTCCATTTAGATACTATGCTGTCGAGACCGTGAACAAATTTTCAGAAAAAAAAAAATCTTTCCTACTCACTGCCCACTTTCTCCTCCCTTCGGAGAAGAAAATTTCTCGAACTCTGAATTTTACATCTTCACTCTTCGACGACCTAGCAATGACTCCTGGGCAGCGCACGCTGGACCGAGCTTGGCCTTTCCTTCCCCCTACTCTTATGTAAAAAAATCGTGGCGGGAAGCTCGGAAACCTAAACAACCCTATGCTTTCTCCAATAGGAGCAACAGACACAAAAATTACATTCGTCCAATAGGGAAAAAGCTACAGTTCAAAAAAAAAAAAAATCCAAACTACAAGAAAATGAAAATTAATATAAATAAATGCATATGTTTCTCACTTAATCTTTTCTTTCTTCTCTTTTTTATTTAATTTCACTTTGCCTAATTTAATTTTACTCAAAAATAACGATCAGAATTAATGCCTTTCGTACAGAATTGAAGCAGTCATTACAAACGGGAGCATTGACTCATCGTGATTAGTCAAAATGTTCATAATTTCGGTTTTAAGCAATGGTCTTCAAAGACAAACGGTATGACGTCATATCAGTGATAACGTAACCGAAAAGATAATCAATCCTAGGACTTGAAAAGGCGAACTGAAAAAAAGATCTCTGTGTTAGGGTAGACTCAATCCCCTTTTCCCAATTACCGATTGCTTTCTCTGCTTAATTTACCCCGTAGAGTACCCGGTCAGTATTCGGGAAGCCGGGATTCGATTCACTACTTGGATGGCTACGATTTTTCCTATACATTTATTTTTCAAATTGTTTCCACACACAAGGTACTTGATGTAAAAAAATCAAGTTACCATCTAACCGTGTTGTGGCGTCATTTCAGAAACTTCGAGAGAAGAAGAAGAAAAGAACCATACTGACAATATTTTTCATTATACCGTACTAGCTATTTGTGTCCTCATTTGCTACCGTAATAGCTAGTACAATAGGAAGGAGATTGATGAAAGAATAATAATATTGCGATTAATCCTGCTGGTGGGTTATGCACACGCCTACTATATTTTTGGCACACACAAAACAGTAATAATATTACCTTAAAGCGCGAAGACATTAACTGATTTTAAGAATACGGAACGCACGCCTATAAGCACGAAATGAAAGAAATTATATAGTACTTTGAACTCGTGACAATAGGTAGAGTTTGCAGTGTTCTGTGCTGTTGCTAGTTCCATGTTTTGCAAGTGGTCGAGAGGTTAGTGCGCGTAGTCACAAATTCGATTCCTTTTAGGTCCATTGAACGGAGTGGTTCTGAGCCAACTTCACCAAAAACTGTAGGTCCCGTCCTTAACTTGTTTTGGACTTTAATAAGAATTCACTCACTCACACTCCATATTTGCAATGTTTGTCAAAGTTGCTCTGTGTAAAGGCCTATAACCCTCAGTTGAGCAGTACTTTCGAGTCAACGTCTTGGAGCAAGACATTTTTGTTTCATTCCGAATGCTGAAGTTGAAAACTGTAGTTTTGATTTGTACATAATTGTACGTTCTGTTTGTTTACAGAAAAGTTGCCAGAAAAGCTAAATCAGTCGAGGATAGTTATTTCACATGGACGGAGAATTATTTAATCATATCCCTTACCTTATAAACTACTCATCACTTCTTTTTTTCGTGCAGTCAACAATTCCGAACTTTTGAATTCGCATCAAATCCATTTACAAGGGAAAGAGAAAGAAGTGGAGAGTATAAATTTTAAATCTGTTTGCAATCTGGCAACACTGATTCCACGTCATTAGACTCTCCAGTTCCTTGTTTCCATCCCTTGAGAATGGATTCAACTGCAATCCGAAAGCTTAGTCTGATTGCACGAAAAAGTATACAGGGTGATCAATGTTCTAGGAACGTAAAGTTACCATCAATCCAAGAAAAAAATCATTTGAAGTAATGTAAAATAAAGCATAGTTTCGAAGCTAGCAGTGTCTAAAGTGAGCACGTCATCATCATAAATGACGCCATATCTCGACAAATAATAACGTAAGCCGTGTCGATTTAGCAAATCATGATCGAAGTTGTGCCGAATACATCTATTTCAGCAAAGTTTATGATTGAGGGATTGCTGCATAGACGGGTTTTGTAACGTAAGAATTTCATTATAAGGGAATTACTATGGTTTAATAGAGTAAGCACCGAAATCCTCTCTTAAGCTGCATTCCTCAATCATAAACTTTGCTGAAATAGATGTATTGGGTACAATTTTTAGTATGATTTGCTAAACCGACACGGCTTACGTCATTATTTGTCAAGATATGACGTAATTTATGACGACTCGCGCTCACTTCGGATGCTGCCAGCTCCGAAACCACGCATTATTTTACATCTCTTCATAATTCTTGGTTTGATAAGAACTTTTCGTCCCTTGAATATTGTTCACTAATTTTTGTCCACCCTGTATTATGAATAGTTTACAAGGTAGGCGACGTTAAGTTCGTGTTTGTCTTCGCCCCTATGTACCGGAATGCTAGGAAGGTTTTATAGAACAAGGTCATCTTCCATTTTTATTTGTGGATGGCCTTCTTCTAAGCTTCACTGGTGAATTTTTCCTTGTAGCATATGAACGCGGTCATCAGAGGCCTCCCCTGACAGTATACACTTTCCAACCACCAGATACTGCACATCCGCAGTCTTCGTCCCAGCCAGTGAGTCCTATCACCGGAAGCGAAGGATCTGGCAACACTGGGAGCAACCAGCAGCAGCAGCAACAACAAACAGCTTCTCATAAGTCGTTACAACAGCAGCAGCAGGGAATGAATGCTGGTGGTGGACACGAACAACCGATTTACGCGAGACCTCCGATCCCCCAACGATGTTCGTCGCTGGAGAGGCCGAATGTTCCTGCCAAAACTGCATCGATGATTGCCCATCAACAGAAGACTGTTGTTGTTCAGGTGAAAGCAGAGCCAAAGACTGAAAAAAACACTCCAGCTATCTCCAGTTTCGCTCCTCCGCCTGCACGGACAGGTAAGATTTTTTATCCATTCTTGTTCTGTTCGTTTATGTGGTAACGTAACGTTAAACATGTTGCTCTCCTTTTTCAGTACTGTGCAGTTTACTACTAAACTACAAATGACAGCTTGGTAACGTTTTCTAGCGATCTCCGGATCCCGTTAGCTACTAATGAGAAATCTTTAGAATGTGGGTTGATAGATGTGATATATACAGGGTGTCTACTGACCTGGAATCTTTTGAAGTTATTCACATTTTCCGTGTCCGCTGTCTGAATATTTAGAAGAATGAACCTTGATTGAATTTGTAAATTTAAGGTCACGGAATGAGGCACTTAAAGTAAGCCAGTTTTGTAAGAAGCCCCTGAGGGACTCGCAGACTTGTTGTGAATACGAGTGTTGCGACCCGGCCCAAGTGTAACCGTGTTGCTATTAGTACTTCTTTCAGATTGATGCTGTTTTTCGCTTCATTTTTATCATTCTTTCTCGTTGTACCTTTTTTCTTCTTGCCTGAGTTTATTCATGTGGTTGCATACTTTGGTTTCTTATATTAAACTGAGTTTTGAAATTCCCTTAACTTCAATACTTTCTGAAATACTCGGATTGATTTTATTCAGTGTTTATCTCAAGTCGGGCATGGTCTTACAAGGGAACTATCTCAGCTGATCAGCCAATATTTACATGATTTTATTTTTCTCTAAGTTTGCTGTAACGTACGAAAAAGACATCCATTATTTTCGTCTCAACCTTTTTGATATATTTTAATAGGAATTTTTAGAAATTTCGATTTGTGTCTATTTCTACACGCTAATGAAAACATCTCAAGACGCTTGTCGTGTTGAAACCTCTGCGGAATCTGAACCAACCTTTGGGTAATGACAAATTGGTGAAGGGCTTCACCTGGTGGGGGTTTAAGTGTCGTGGCCGCCATCTTGGGTTCAGGTTGAGAATTTCAAATTGGAAGAGGGTCTTGTGAGTAGGCTAGCTAGTACCAATATATGACAATCGTTATACCTCCTTCTTTGATATTGCAGGGAAATTAAAACATGAAGACGATTTATAATTGGAAGAAAAATTAAATCTGAATGAGTTGTTTGTAACAGTGGTTTCATAATTCAGTTTATTCCTTCACTAGTGTTGTATATTTATGTTTGAATGTGTCCAAGCGTAACACACGTTACGGTGGATTTCCTGATTTATGAAGACTAAATAACTAGTAAATCACCGCTATAGGCCGATAAAATTAGTACCATACACACTGGGACCAGCAGAACTTTGCATTTAGTTCATTAGTAAACCAATATCTGTCAGGCATTTCTCGAATGTACCTTGTAAGAACATTGTCACCTGAATCGTAAGGTAGACTAGTCCAATAATGGAAAGAAAGCGATATATTATTCTTTTGTTTTGGATGTTAAAGTGGCCATTTATTGAATACTAATGACACAATATTGGAGTACGTCATAGGATTTATGAGTTAAACGATTAATAATACAATGTGCGTGTGTGTGTGTGGGGGGGGGGACATATGAATTAAGAATATAGTGGTGTTAGTGTATAATATCCACTGAATTACATCTGAACTTGGTATTTCCTTTCAGAATATATGTACTTACGCATGGAAAATCAGTTCTTAAATATGGAATAATCTGAGCATGAAAGATTGTGTTATATTAAAATAGAATGGTATATTAATATAGAATGGTAGTAATACACTTGAGTGAGAATCTGCTTCTTTACAGGTAACATTATACAGGGTGTGTCAAAACTCATAATCTCTCTCGGGGCAACTCAAAGGAAATACTTGAGATTGGGGTTGACAGATCTTGATTTGTGAGACCGTTTTTATCTTGTAAAGCTACAACTTCCATTCATGTTATTTTCTGTACTGTATGCACTCCTCTAGCGCAGTGGTTTTCAACCGCCGGTCCGCGAAACCCTTGTACAAATTAATACATTTAATTATTTAACACTTACTTTGTAAATTTTGACAGTTCAAAATTGGGATTATTATTACTATTATTATTAGAATCTGAATATATGCTGGAATCTTTTGAATGTCAAATCTTACTTAGTGGCATCTTCCCGGTCCGTGAAAGTTTTTCGTGTAGTGAAAGGTTCAAAACTAAAGTGAATTACGAAATTGGAGACGCGGAATCAGACTTGAAATTTTCGGAAACAGGGTCGTCTCGGGAATAGTGTTACGGGGGAGCACTTCAACATTTTAACTAGAAAAGAGGCTCATTTTGCTTTCTTTGAAACAAACATAAAATTTTGGACAACTTGTAAAGGAAACATTTTTTGATATCTGGTACCGTTTCGCAGTTTAGAAGGTTAACAGTTAACTTACCAACCAATTAGTCTTTGCACTGCTTTCAGCAACTTCGGTCCCAGACCTTCTACTATTACTTATTTACATCAACGACTGATCCACGAGTATCTGAAAGGAGGAAGTAGTATGTAGATGATACAAATATCTTAAAGATCAAAGTATTAGTGAATTGTAGTAGCTTCCATCTATAGTATACGTTCACTAGCACTAATGTAGATAAACTGACTACTCTCTCATTATACTATGCCATTTTACATATCAGAATACCAAGACAGACGTACAGGAACTTCACAAACACACTAGAAAAGCGGCAACGTTTCGCAAAAGCGTTTTCATATGGTAGGAGATCAAAAGGACAAGTGCGGGACTTGTGCTAAGGAGACGCCATTTTGCCAGCTGATGCTGGGTAACAGTGTGGCTAGGTCATGGAGGCGGGAAAATGACTAGATGGGTCGGAGAAAACACCAAATGGAAAAGGAAGTTAGAAGGTTACTAGAAGTAGGTAATGGGCTTCCTGAAGGAATAAGAGGATAAAGAATCAGAGGCGGGAATAATAATACTAATAATAAATTGAAGGGAAAAGGGAGAATAAAGAAATAATATTGAAAAATAGGATGAAAGTGCATCTAGAGACGGAACGAAGAAGAGAAGGGATAGGATCAAAAGGTGAAATTTGAATATTGCCTATCCAGCCTTTTATATGTACACGCAGTTTAGATAAGCTCAATGAGCAATTGGATTTAGATGAAAATTCAACTAGATATGGAGAAAAGATACAAAAACCACAACACAGAACTTTACTCTTCGCTAAATCCTACTTGTATAAGGGTATTTCCTTCTACAATGAACTTCCTATTGAAATAATCGTAGAAAATTTATGAGAAATTAAATATATATATATATATCTGGTGTAGTAAAAAATAATCCATTATTTTTGCATGACATTGAAGGCTTGACTTACCATAGTTAGAATGATCCGATTTAGGTCAAATATGCGCCGTTTTGTTCGATAACGTGTTGCCATTTGGAAGGTAATATCATGATGCCTCTCTCATAGAAGCCCTTGTCCCTATTGGCAAAAACTTGAGACAGTCGATGTTCACAAGCCTCTCTTGAAGCGAATTTTTCACCAGCAAACGTGTTCGCCATGGACAGGAACAGATGGTAATCACTCGCTGCCAGGTCCGGACTATAAGGTGGATGCATAAGAACCTCCCAACCAAGCTCCCGGAGGTCACTATCGATGTGTGTGGCCTGGCGTTGTCCTGGTGGAACACAATGCCTCTCCTATTGGCCAAAGCTGGCCGCTTCTGGGCGATTGCTGCCTTCAGACGGTCCAATTGTTGACAGTATAGTTCCGAGTTAAGGGTTTGGCCGTAGGGGAGCAGCTCATAGTAGATAATTCCCTGCCAATCCCACCAAACACACAGCAAAACCTTCCTGGCCGTCAATCCTGGCTTGGGCACCGTTTGCGCCGGC
>JAGDQP010042414.1:0-16554 GCA_022664845.1 Lepisma saccharinum | reverse complement strand
CAAAGAATGGGATTGTTGAGAGCACTTTTAACTCTGAATGCAATGTGATAGTATTTCGCATTATCTGCAGTTTTGGATTTACGGTAGAGCTACCTCTTTTGCTTTTATGTTATCCTGTTTATTCGTAGACAGTATGGAACCGCTGCTCGGTTACCAACAATTTGTTCGTTACAATGAGAAGCGATGTAATGTTTAACACTATTAAATCACATAAGTCAAAGAATGGGATTGTTGGGAGCACTTTTAACTCTGAATGCAATGTGATATTAATTCGCATTGTCAACAGTTTTGTATTTACGGTAGAGCTACCTCTTTAGATTTTATGTTATCCTGTTTATTCGTAGACAATATGGAGCCGCTGCTGGGTTACCAACAATATGTTCGTTACAATGAGAAGCGATGTATTGTTCAACACTATTAAATCACCAAATCAAAGAATGGGATTGTTGAGAGCACTTTTAACTCTGAATGCAATGTGATAGTATTTCGCATTGTCTGCAGTTTTGGATTTACGGTAGAGCTACCTCTTTTGCTTTTATGTTATCCTGTTTATTCGTAGACAGTATGGAACCGCTGCTAGGTTACCAACAATATGTTCGTTACAATGAGAAGCGATGTAATGTTTAACACTATTAAATCACATATGTCAAAGAATGGGATTGTTGGGAGCACTTTTAACTCTGAATGCAATGTGATATTAATTCGCATTGTCAACAGTTTTGTATTTACGGTAGAGCTACCTCTTTAGCTTTTATGTTATCCTGTTTAATCGTAGACAATATGGAGCCGTTGCTGGGTTACCTACGATATATTCAAACCTAGCCTAACTATGGATTGTCATCGTTCTTATTGAGGACCTCGTATTGCATACATACGAGTAAGAACCAAATGTGCACGACCACAATAGGATTGACGGAATTTATCAGTGCCGGAGGGTACGAGTTACTTTGAGAAAACAGTCACTGCACAGAGACTGATCATCATCTATCTCATTGTATCATGTCAAACCCACACAACAGATCTTCATCCGGCAAACATGTCTTACCACCAGTAGTAGAGCGTTCTAGATCCTCTAAATCAGCATCATCAGGAGCAACCCCCAAAAAATAAACCTAGTACTGAGAAACTTACACGTTCCAACTCACAATCATGCTCACCCGATATTCATCGCGAAGCAGGCTCACAGTCACCACCTTCAAAAAATTTCAATATACGCCATGACTCAGGTACAGATTCAAATCATGATCATCAAATATCTCTCACTGATTCCGACCATGAAGACCTACAGAGTTTCTGGATCTCTTCAGCGTCAACCATTTATTTATGTTGACAAATTTCGATACCAAATTTCAAACACCGAAACAGCTATTCATGCAATTTCTGTAGTATGTACCACGGGACACAATCACTCGCATTATACCAACTAGAATTGGAATCATTGTTCAGTCATCCAACGCTAAACTTACTACAACCATCCGTAACAAATAAAGTTTCGAAATCTTCGGAAAACATGCTAGATTGACACCACTAGAAAACAAACCGATTCGCCAACCACCACCACCACGTAAACATGCTGTGCTATCCATAGTCATTCGAGGGGTCGACTTACATGTTACAGAGACCACAAACCATTGTGAACCAAAGAAAAGAATGTAAGAAACAGGAAAATTACAATATTTCATTTGAAATATACATGAGGAACGATTGACATAATTATACGGTAGAAAACGTTGCACAAAAGCATTAAACAAATTATAGTTTCTGTCGTGATATGATTAATAACCCTTATTTTCCCATCACTTCACTTTTGATCAAAACTAAATCTTCGGTTAACTATCATTTTTCCACATTTCTGTATTAATTGCCGTTTTTGTGTGGTTCCAGACCTTGAATTAATATTCGGTAAAGTACCTTGTCGGTCAACTGCTACTGCAAGCGATTGGCTTTTCGGTCTATTGCCTGGTAGGTTCACTTCCGCTTCGGTGAAATTCAGGTTTCAAAGATAAGCTCGCTTTGTACTCCTCCTAGTGCAAAAGCATTTTAAATAAACATACTTCCTTTTCCTAGACGCAAATATAAACGTTGGAAAGGATTTATACGTCTTTGAACAGTTCAAAAGCTACTTCCTCTCAGTGATTCCACCGGAGGGGTGTTTAACCCACAAGGGCTCGGCAAAACTCCCGACTTTATTTTTTTTTTTGCTGTTAAATATCTATAGTAAGCGTAGAAAACTTCACTGTCATCCTCGCAACTTTGACTTTTTCCCCCATAAACTGAAAATTCTGGCGGAAATCCTGTTTCGTCGAAGCCTTTTTGTCGAAACTTACTCAGACTTCCTGCGGATATTCTGCGTGGAGCGAAAGAAACACTCAGATATATTTTCAATCTATAACCCGCTAGTCAGTCGATTTCCATCTGAAGCGTCAGTCTCTAACGAAATCGTAAGGTGATAAAGTAAATTTAAAAATAGATGAATTGAATTAAACTCTCATAGAGTAACTAAAACAGTCGAATAGTCTGCTGGTCGAAACCTGGAGATATTATACAATAGATGTAGCACTTTACACAAAAGGATAACAACAGCAGCCTATTCGTTCACCATAGTGACGAAATAAAATCCTAAAATTAGAATCATCAAATATCCAATATTCACTTCCTGCATACGATCATCTTCAATGATCATCACTACGTGTGTTCTTGCAACAATGGCCGCACTAAAACCGAACTGGACTATGTGTGCTGTGCCTGTGTTGGATCATCCCACATGAAATTCAATAGCAATCCCAAAATAATCAAAATCAATAAAAGCGGCATTTTTGGAAGAATCAACCTTCGATACCGTATATTAAAGATTTTCAACACGTGTTCATTAAAAGGGGCCTACATTCCGAATGCATAAAAAATTTACAATTTCCAGTCGAAATTTTCTGATTTCAGTCTAGCTTCGACTACAATAAATAGGATGTCTTAATAATAGCTTCGATTACACTTTGATTCGTGAATTAAGCAATTTAATGCTTTGACTCAATTGAAAATTTTAAGTTTAACGCGAACCAGTGAAAATATTTTTTTTAATAGTCCGATCAAAGTAAGATATAAAATTATGTTAACTAAATCAATAAGTGTTCTTCTATTGGCAATCAAGTAGTTCAGGGGCTTGATGTGCCTTTATCCGAACAATTGTAAATCCAAATTCGAAAATCGAGAGACGTTGAATTTCGAAATATTCAATAAAAAACTAAATTATAGATGTTATGTTATGAACTCATCCCTATCCGGATTTTTATACTATTTATTCATCTGGAGAAACGGAAAATCAGCCCCAGAGAGGTGCTTCATTGACTAGACGGGATGTGTCCATAGATCTGGCAGATGAACAGCGGTTACCAGACCTTGGTCACATCCCTGAATATATAAAATTACCTTGCCTTATGTGATCTTTGTTATGAAAGTAGTGTTTATCTAACTTCAGCTTGTTTAAAGGTTGGTTCGCAAGGGAGGCAATTCTTCTCGGGAGCGCAGGAGGAGACAAGGAAGTCAGAAAATACGAAAATTGAATTGTGGTCGAAAATAACCTTTTTTTGCGTTCAGTCACCACATCAAAGTGATTTGGGCGTATGCAGATTAGATATTTATTTGAGCTTGCGCTCGTCTTTACACGGAGTTAGGAGGACTGCCCTGATACCTTAATAAATGATTTGGCGACAATAATTCTGCTTTCCGTATGAGGAGTCGCACTTTTACTTACTTTTGTTCGTTGTGCATATAGTATTCATTTTCTGAGGATCAAATCCTTCGGTAGATATCCTTCCTCATCATTTTTGAACTACCTTTCCTTCATAAATAATACAAGTACAGATTGAAGGCTTCACATAATATAGGAAGTATGCAGTAGCAGTATCCCAGACTGATGTTGTGTATCACCTTTATAAAAAAAGATACGAGGGAAAATAAAGAACTGCCAAACTTCTAATTTCAATGAAACAATTTTTATTACAAAATATGAACACATATTCAAAATACATATTGAATCTTTCATTATTCTAATAGATGGTCAAATCTGTTGTAATATTAAGAACATAACCATAGAATAGAATTATTCTAAGTCGTTCCTATTTCCAATGACTTTAATCATAAAATGAGAATTAAGTACTATATTTTCTAAGTTCAAAAATAGATAAAGGCTAAGAAAAAGTAATAAGTGTTACCTTAGATAAGTTCGGGGTGACTGACTAGCGACAAGGGCTTCGCTCTCTGGGGTGGACTGAACGATGAAGGGGTCAAATCTGGATTTATAAAGGATTCAAGCCGGATCTGCTTGGTAAGAGGCGGGTGTCGTGAGACATCTGTCTGAGAAGTTTGAGGTTATCAGCCTGTGAATTCAATATGTGGCAACGTTACATCTGTTTAATCAAGCCGAACCACATTAACTTTCACCGGGCTCAGACGGGACAGAGGTTCGCTGAGCTAATTACTATATAAATGTATATAATAGTAAGTTCTACTATTTTGTACTTATACAAATTGTTAGTCCAAATTATTAGTGTCTGGGCAAAGTAAACCAATTATGGTTTTCCATTGCCTTCCGTTGGACATAGATGACGTCCCAAGCAGGGGACATACAGTTTAATGCAGACTCCAAAAATTGTGTTCCAACCGCGAATCGAACGTGAGATTCCGTTGGTTATAAGACAGCAATCGTTACCACAGACGCATTCAACGTAGAAAGCCGTGTGTACTATTTTCCAAGGGAATTCCGCCCGATTGGGAGCGGAATATTTCGTGTTAGGAGAACGGGAAGAGGGCGATTATCAGAGAAAAGATGACACATTGTGCTCCAAATAAGGTGGGAGTCATTGCAATACTTCTTTTTATTGGAACGTAGTCACAAACTTTTCTTAAACATTTTCATCTATTCTGATAAATGTGTAATTGAGTATGCGGAGACCCACCCTCAACTAATCACCACTGAAATGTGGTATTAAACGGCCTTCGTACATAAACTATAATGTGCGAAGGTGCTATTGATCGTACATACTAACATAAATCGAAACTCGTCATGTGCACAATTATAGATAGTTGGCAACACTGCACCTACAACCATCGCTATTGAATACAAAAACATTTGTGACGAAAATTAAATCGCAATTTTAAATTAATTCAGACTTACAATTCTCATTACAAAATGCCTTCTTCTGTATATAATATGTGCCTTTCAGACAACTTATATGATTGCATTTATATACACACAGAAGATATGCATGTTAACGAGCGTCATTTCAGAAATTCACTTGTTTACATTTATATCCATGCGTTTATATTGGAAAGGCCTTCCGTCTGTGTATGTGAACATGTCTTTTTAGATTTCTCTTTAAAGTAAATTTATATTTACATATTTCACACTGAAAAGGCCTTTCACCTGTGTGTGTTAACATGTGCATTTTCAGATTACTTTCGCGATTGCATTTGTATCCACATGTTTCACATTGAAAAGGCCTTTCGTCTGCATGTATTAACATGTGTGTTTTCAGATTAATCTTTTGAGTGCACTTACGTCCACATTTATCACATTGAAAAGGTCTTTTATCTGTATGCGTTAAAATGTGTTGTTTTAGATTACTCTTTTGAGTACATTTATACCCACAGGTTTTACACTGAAAAGGCCTTTCGTCTGTATGTGTTAGCATGTGCTTTTTCAGACTAATCTTTTGAGTGTATTTAAATCCACATCTTTCACATTGAAAAGGCCTTTCGTCTGTATGTGTTAGAATGTGTTTTTTTAGATTACTCTTTACCGTACATTTATGTCCACATATTTCACACTGAAAGTGCCTATCGTCCGTATGTCTTAACATGTGTATTGTCAGATCACCTTTTCGAGTACTTTTATATTCACATGTTTTACATTGAAAAGGTTTTTCGCCTCTGTGTGATAACATGTGTATTTTCAGACTAATCTTTTGATTGCAATTATATCCACATGTTTCACATTGAAAAGGCATTTCGTCTGTATGTCTTAACATGTGATTCCTCAGATCACCCTTACGATTACATTTATATTTACATATTTCACACTTAAAAAGCCTTTCGCCTGTGTGTGTTAACATGTGCATTTTCAAATTACTCTCTCGATTGGAGTGATATCCACATGTTTCACATTCGAAATGATTCGTTCCTGTATGAGTCTTTTTATGTCTTCTAAGGCTATTGTTTTTGATAGATTTATATCTGCAAATTTCAAATTGGAAACGTTTCGTGACTGAATTGGCTTGTCCGTGTTCTTTAGACTGAAATTAAAATAAAATTTACTTTAATACATTTTTTGTTGGTGTTTTAACGATCTCTGAACATATGTAATTACATTTGACACGGTTCGTTAATGACTTTGCTTTCCAACACCGAAACCTTCGCGTGGTGTAAATATGACCCTGCCTAGATAATTTTGTTTGCAACATAGGAAACTAGTAGTTCCCCGCTGCTCACAGTAGCTCCCTAATTTATATCGTTCTTCAATATCATGGTGCGTTGAGTTGCTTTCGAAAGCTGCTGTTCTAAAAACAACGACATTAATTTTTCATGGGAGAAAATAGTAACACGCGACGGTTTGTACCATTCTTTATAGAAAGGGTTATATCAACTATTTGTGTGTTATTTATTGTTTTATTAGGTTTCTACAATACTGTTAGAAAATTTTAGGAACAGAGCAGTACGAACACAAAGTATGCGCATTTAGGTCTTTGTCACATCTATTTGTGAGGCTGAATACTGAAGACGAAATTGACTTTCTTCAGTTAAGGAACTCGAGATCTTTTGGAAGTTTCCAATGAATGGAGTTGAGATGAAAATAATCCAGAAAGTCTACAACAACGAAAAAAGATTTTTATTCGTCCTAAGTGGAGAAATATTGTGGAAATTTAAATTTTATGAAAGAAATATCCTTTGCATCTCACCAGTAGTCCGCTCAGGGAGCATTCTTATGAGACCTAGAGATAATTTGGAATAGGACTGATTGAAAAATTGTTGGGGTAAATCGTTCAGAAGTAGCAAACATATTTGCGGACTATTTCGCTATACGATGATAGTACTCTTGTTGATTCCACAAACAATTTCCCACATACAATACTTCCGGATTGCCTGGTTATTAACAGGACTAATGGACCAAAATGCATTAAGGCCCTTAAAGAAGTTAACCTAAAAACTCGAGTGACCTGATACGATTCCAACCTATCTATAAGGCATGCGCGGAAATGTTTGTTAAGCCTCTTTGTATTTTTTAAATTTAATACTAAAAACACACACATTTCCAGACAAGTGGAAGCGAAGCAAAGTCTGCCCAATATTTAAATCAGGGAATCAAAACGACGTAGAAAATTATAGACCTATCTTTTTAATCGCCTGCAAAGGTATTCGAACATAGAATCTATCGAAAGCTGTATATATCACGTAAATCCTTATCTGTCTGTAAGCCAACACAGATTTATTTCTGGGAGATCTACATCGACTAATTTGGTGTGATATACACAATAGTTATCTGATGCTTTAATTCCGGTGAAACTGTTGATGCTATACATTTTGAATTTTCAAAAGTATTTGATAAGCTTGGCCATGGCATGTTAATGAAAAAATAGCTACATTTGCAATATCTAACGATTTATTGAAATTGATTATCATATTTAAATAACAGGGAACACTTTGTGGCATATAAATGTGAAAATTCATACATTTAAAAGGTAAAATCTGGAGTAACACAAGGCTTAAAATTGGGACCGTTACTATCCTTAATACTTATTAATGATTTGCCAAAGAGAGTAAAATCTTCACAATGTATGTTGTTTGCGGATGATTTGAAGTTATATAAAGAAATAATTACTAAACACGACAAAGTACTGCTACAAATGGATATACATAGCTGCTATGATTAAATAGAATAAGTTATATTTTAACTTAAACCAGTATTGTACGATTGCTTATTCTAGAAAAAAGCCACGGCCCACTTCAATTATTCAATAAATGGGACCAGTATTGAAAGAAAAAATAAAATTAAAAATTTGGGTAAAGTCATGGACAATGAGTTGTCATCTATACTCCATTGTAATGATATGTAAATGAAGGTTATACATTATTAGGCACACAATAAGAAACACAAAAGAGTTTAAAAGTGTAGAAGCAACTGTTACATTGTTGAATACATGTTAGAAGTAAGATTGAATATAATAATAATGTATGTTTTCCGGGATACCAAACGTTTATTAATAAAAATGAGAAAATACAAGGTATTTCTTTTAAAATATTTATTAAATGAATTTAAAATGTTTGGAGAATAGAAGGTTTAGTCAACGTCACTTTTTAATACAAATTAATAAATTCGAAAGCAGATTACTGTTGAAGTCTTCAACTTCAACACTAAACTAGTTATTATAAGAGTTGGACTTCCTTTGTATATACCAAAGTTTAGAACAATTTTACACAAAAATTCTCCCATGATGAGAATGTGTTATGAACGTAACGAAATTATAAAAAATAAATTGCCACCTAGATTTTCGAAAGAAAATAGAAGATTTTAAGAAAACAATTTTATTTTATTTAGAAAACAATGCTAGAAATATTAAATGAGTATTAGGTAACAAATACAATTGTAAAGCTTCCACATGTATCGTTTTGCTTTGAAACTTTATTACGTGTATTTAATACAGTTTCTTCATTCTTTATTATTCACTTATTTTCTAGAATATCATGAGTTCATAATATACGTTAAATCTATACTATATTTATATAATCTCCTATGTACAACTTGTCTCTTCTCTAATATTTTCTTCTCATTATTATTATTATTTAGTCCAGTTATGTCTGGGCGTGTGTGCTGGTCTCTGTGTGTATATTGTGTATTATTGTATTGCATTATATTACATTGTATTCTATTACATAAATTTTGAGTTTGCAGTATATATGTTAGGCAAAGTTGTTATGTTTTCAGCATATACATAATTCCTTAGAATTGTAAAATGCATATTGTTCGAAACATTGATTGTACTAGGTAACACCTATCTCCGCACTGGAGCAACTGCTCTGTGATAGGCAAATAAATAATTACCTATTCACTTAACAAAGTGTATAGCTAGGTTCTACACTCAAACAAAAGTCTAACCTAACTAACGAAACAAACATAACAATAATGATTGGGTTGGGTCATCGCATTTTTTGTTCTCCTTTCACTTTTTCCATCTCGCTCTTCTTCTTTTTCTTTTCTCTTCCCTCTTATTCCAAAGTAACTTTGACAAGCCGTCGTCCCATCTTTCTCGACCAGTTTGATATAGAAAATACTAACGAACTCTATACTTCTCTTACAGACGGCAGATGGATACGAAAGTTGTAGTAGCAGCCCTGGTCACGGAGTTCTTTACAAGTGGACGACCAACGAATCTGGCGGAAAGAGGGATGATCTCTCACATCAAGTCTCTACTGACAAGTAGCATGAAAGTCGTTCAGGAAATACGGACACTTGGATTTAGCGAAAATGGCAATGTATGGGATCAGGATCTGGATTTCGGAGACGATGTAACAGATGAGCCGTGTTCATCACAGCAGTGGCAGACTTCGCATTCTTCGACGTCACTTTCATCGGGTTCCGTGTACTGCTCTTCTCCGGAAAACAAGAGAAGTTCTCCACTTAAAGAAGTATAACTTAACACAAGAGGAATGATTACAAGAGGATATACACCGACTTAGCATATCCATGAAACATACACCGACTTGAGCAGAACACATGTGATATAAAGATCCTGTTCGCTGGCGACAGTTGCACCCGATGACTCCATCTGTATATGAGACCTTGTAAGAAGTGCCTATGTGGGTGGCTCATGTGAAATGCAACGTCGTCGTGAGTTGACGGCATGGTGGTGGCTGCCCGACCCTAAGGAAATACAATTTCGGCGGTGGTACAGGACTTAGGCTTCAGATGTTCTACCGAGGCAAGGTTCTACCGACAATGCTTGCACGAAAGCGTCGCGGTCCAAAATAGGGACCATACCGGGTATGCAGCTGCCTTGAATGACTGAGACCGGCGACACCTGGGACGAATGATCAACAGAAACAGGAGGATGACAGTGCCAGAAGTTAGGGCCTAATTCAACACTGATCGTGCTGGAAACGTCCCCCAGTGGACAAACCGTTGGAACATGAGTCCCTCGCATATGGGAGCTGCTGCACTACATGGGTGCCACTCCTATCTCCGCGTAATCAAAGATTCCAGCTTTCATTTTTAACCAATCACCTCAGATGGGCATTACAAGAGTGGCGTTACGTCATATGATGCGACGAACTGTACCATGATGATGAGAGGCACCGTGTTCGCATAGACCTCATGAAGCGATGGATAACGCACGCCAAGAGGCTATCAGTCATAGTCTGGAGCGCTTTTTCCTCGTATAGAAATGGCCCCTAGTTGTTCTGGTTGATTCATCCCCGGTATCCTGAGCTGCTCGGGGATCATCTCTACCCGTTTTTGGCCTGTCAACACCCTGACGAGCCTGCGATATTTCAAGGTGATAAGGCACCGTGACATCGCTGCAATGTCGCCCGAGACTTGTTCGAAGATCACGCAGGGAAGGTCGAACGAATGGCCTGGCCACATCGGAAACCTAATATGAACCTCATCGATATTTTCTCAGGCTCCGTGCAATCGGTCCTCTACTTAAGAACAGGCCGCAATTAGTTTACGATTTGCTGACTGTATGGTATCAACTGCCTCAGGAAGTGTACGAGGTACGTGCAGACTCACTTCCACGCCATAGTCAAGGGCTCCGCAGACTCAAAGGTGACCCGATATTAAGTGAATATTCCGAGAGTTGTGATAAGTCACTGTAACTTAAATACATAGTTTTGCCTTATATGGTTGTCAGATAATCAATTAGACACATCCTGCCTGATTTCTTTGTTATAAGACACATTATAATTATCAGAGGTATAAGGGTCAGGAGCACACCCTTCCATGGTGCAGATCGAGAAAATAGTATTGGTATGCGAATGCTGAACAGCTTTTTATTCTTGTAATTCTCGAAAATTTAACTTCGTATTTCGAAAGAATATATATGAGTGGGTGTGGGTGGGAACATTAATTTATTAATTTACCTTTTAGTAACATCTTGAAATTCGTAACACATTTAAAAAAAACACGCTAATTTGAACAAGATCATTGAATTGCATTGCAAGTTCTTCCATTAAGAGGAGCAGAGTTGGTCTTACAGTTACATCTTCTACAGCAAAGTTGTTAATGCGTGGATTTCGTTTAGTAAATTCCAGAGCATCACTTATCTAATGTATTTGGGTGCTGCCAACGTTACCGAAACGGAGAGACATTCCATGACTATATGTGTAGTGCTGTGTTGATATCAAATTCTCGGTCACTTCGCTTAATGCACACAGACTCTAATTTTATAACCGTTCAGATACTGAATCATGAAATATAACAGGGAGTGACTTTATAATGTCGGGTTCTCTATCTAGTGTCATTCGACAATCCTAATTAGAAATGATAAAGCAAAATATTCATAAACTTGATTAGGACAAAAGTACTTTGTTGCATAACTACAAGAACTGAATCAAATAATTCACTGATATGAAATTTTTTAACTTTTTTCTGTTGTTTTGAAACAAAAAGGTATATCCGAATCGATTTTGTCCACAGATTCCGAAAATGACCTTCAAAATGTCGTATCACGTCGGTTTTTTTCACAAATAACAAAAATGTCAAAATTGAAAAAAAACGTATTTTTGTCAACTTTAGACGCCGGCCAGGGAATTAACACCTTGATGTTGTCGTTCCTGGCGTCCCTCCTAATTTTTGCAGACTTGAAGGACCCTTGTTGGAAAGCTACTAGAACGGGGAATACAACGAGGTATGTTTGGTATCCCTGACCTCCCTTTCGGTAAAGAAAAAGAAAATAAAAAAATGTGTTTAGAAATGTCATTTCTTTGAAATTCCGGCCACGCTGGCAACACTGTTAATAACCCTACGCTGGTAAACGAAAGTCATACGAGTGCCTCACATAGTCACACCAACCATATACAAAAATGACATGATCGATATCTTGTTGGAATTAATGTGTAAACAGAAACATAAATATATCGCTGATTGTTACAACAATAGTACCAAATCTTATCACGGCTAGAGTTACCACATTCACAAAAGCAGAAAATGATAGATTACACATTAGTATGACTCATCAACCCCAACGCCCCCGCTTTCAAGAAGGTCACAGGTGGCACCACTCCGGTTAGAACGTACACTTGTCAGTAGAAGGTAGGTTCTGTTGCCAGGTTCATTGCTGTACCTATGTGTCCGGTCCGTAGTGTGTGAATTTGTGTGTGCAATGGCTTCACGTGGTTGCGTCAACCATCCAGACTTATTTTGCTATATATGTGGCTGTTATACGACAGTAAAGCAAAGGTAAAATATTACGCCTTTCGTAAGAAATGCCTATTTGCAATACTTCGGGTGAAACTAGGCGATCAGGACAAAGTGTGGGCTCCTCATAAAGTGTATCGTGCATGTGTGGAGGGGTTGAGGAATTGGAAAAGTGGGAAACGTGAATTAATGCCGTTTGGTGTACCCATGGTGTGGCGTGAACCACGAAATCACGGTGACGACTGCTACTTCTGCACAGTACGGATCGTGGGACATACGAAGACAAGCAAGGGTAACATTGTGTATCCGAAACTTGCATCTGCTATGAGACCAGTGCCCCATAGTGAATCCATACCGGTGCCATCCCCGTCCAACATCATTTCCCCAACCGAGACAGGATGAAACAGTGATACACATGAGACGTACCAACCAGACAGTGTGGCTAAAACAAGAGTGCCCTTGCCCTTGACCCAGCGTGAACTTAATGATTTGGTGCGTGATCTTAATTTACGTAAAGACGCAGCAGAATTGTTAGGACCGCGACTGCATGAAAAAAAAATATTGAGTACAAATACGAGATTTTCCTGGTACAGATACCGAGAGGCACAATTAGTTCCGCTGTTAGCAGAGGAAGGTGGTTTGGTATATAGTCGAGACATTCCGGCAGTCTTGAAATTCTACAACATATCTTACAATTCAGGATAATGGAGGGTTTTCATAGATTCCAGCAAATCCAGCTTAAAAGGTGTTTTATTACACAACACTAACGTCCATCCGTCTATACCAATAGCACATTCAGTGACTATGAAAGAGACATACGAAAGCCTTCAATTTCTGCTGGCAAAGGTGCAGTACAAGCGTTATGAGTGGTCTGTGTGCGGGGGTTTCAAAGTCATTGGAATATTGCTCGGCCAACAAGCAGGCTACACAAAATACCCTTGCTTTTCGTGTGAGTGGGACTCCAGAGGAAGAACTGAACATTGTTTTCGGAAGCAGTGGCCAGTCAGAAGTAGCTTCGTACCTGGCAAAAAGAACATTGTTTCACTTCCATTGGTTGATCCCTCGAAAATACTGTT
This sequence comes from Lepisma saccharinum, assembly GCA_022664845.1. Taxonomy (NCBI): domain Eukaryota; kingdom Metazoa; phylum Arthropoda; class Insecta; order Zygentoma; family Lepismatidae; genus Lepisma; species Lepisma saccharinum. The sequence goes on along the minus strand of JAGDQP010042414.1, from coordinate 3,075 downwards.
GCCACCGTTACATATCAAGCTAGGTTTAATGAAGCAATTCGTGACAGCTTTAAGCAGAGACAGTAAATGCTTTCAGTACCTTGCTGATAAATTTCCATCTATCACGTCAGAAAGAATAAAAGCTGGAATTTTCACAGGCCCACAAATCCGAAGATTGGTGGCGGACAACACATTTGAGGCAAGTATGAGTGAGACCGAATTGCAAGCATGGACTGCGTTCAGAAATGTGGTACAAAACTTTTTGGGAAACAAGAAGGCATCAAATTACAGCGTTTTAATCGACGAGATGTTGGAATGTTTTAAATTGCTTGGCTGTAACATGAGCGTCAAAATTCACTTTCCTCATACTCAGCTCAATTACTTTCCTGACAATCTTGGTGATTTTACGGAAGAACATGGCGAGCGTCTCCATCAGAACATTAAAGTGATGGAAAAGAGATACCAAGGAAGGTGGACTGTCCATATGATGGCCGACCATTGCTGGATGTTAAAAATAGACTGTACGGAAGAACACCAACGAAAATCCAAAAAGAGGAAGTTTCAAGCAGAGCCCAGTGATGAATGTTAGGTATGTATGTTTTATACTATGCATTTATGTTTATCTTCTCATTATTCTCTTTTTCTCCTCTTTCATCTTACCGTTTTTCTATAAGTGCGAAGCATACCTCGTTGCATTCCCAACAAGGGGTCGTTCTTGTCTCTGTGCCAATTTGGGGTGGGAGTGCCAGGGTTGACAACGTGAAGGTTTACTAAGCAAAATATAAATTTTATACTGGGTGGTTGCACTTTGCATTTTTTTTCTCGCTTTCTATTGCAGCTACGGCTTTCATTTTTGTATATGGTTGGTATGACTATGTGAGGCACTCGTATGACTTTTTTTCGAGCGTGGAATTACTAACAGTGTTGCTAACGTGGCCGGAATCTCAAAGAAATTACATTTTCTACAAATTTTCGATTTTCTTCTCCTTCTTCTTCTCCGAATGGGAGGCCAGGGGTACCAAACCTACCTCGTTGCATTCCCCGTTCTATTAGATTTCCAACAAAGGATCGTTCACGTTTCTGAAGGAATTAGGAGGGGCGCCAGAGATGACAACGTCAAAATGTAAATTCCCTGGCCAGCGTCTAAAGGTAAAAAACAGACGCTTTTTTCAATTTTGACATTTTCGTGATTTGTGGGAAAACCTGACGTGATACGACATTTTGAAGGTCATTTTCGAAATCTGTGGATAAAATCTATTCAGATATACCTCTTCACTTGAAAACAACAAAACTTTGGGTATCAGTGTAATATTTACAGTTGCTCATATTCATGAGTATGATGCGTATGTTAAATGTATTTCTTTTTTCCTTCAGCTTAAAAGGCCTTAAGAACATAGTAACTAATTGTAACGTTAAAGCTAAATTCTATCAAAAGGTTCAAACGGCTTATGAAGGATATAATTAATGAGTATACATACACAAATATTTTTTTTTACAAATTCTCTTCTGGCCGAAAACCTGATAAAAAGTGACAGAGAACTGTATTGATATGAAGTATGAATGGATTTAACATTTCAATTCCAAAATACTTACCTGGACAAAAGAACTGATGTTTTCGAATTTTTCTCTAGAATATGCTACTCCTCCTTCCGATTCCTGATGTTGTTTTAACTGCATTTTGTCCTCTGAGCACTCGCTTTTACCTTGAAATTTAGTGGCATCGACGAGAGATTTCTTAGTTGATAAAGCTGATTCGTCGCAGCCTAATGGATCTACATCACTCTCGGCCCTTCCACCAGTTGAGCTGTATGACTGAAACATTTAAAGTAGTTACAATTTAATAAATTGTGCCTTTAAAAAACCCTTCAGTTAAAACCATATGGCATTCTTTGGAACTCAAAACTACGGGTTCCAACTAACGGTCGTCACAAATAAGTATACTAACATCTCTAATTGAGTTTTGCCACATCGTATAATATTTTATTAAAAATATAGATGGCCCTTTTAATTGATAAGTATGATTTCACTCAGCTGCAGTTAATAATCACCTGAAAAGAAAATTTCCCTGCCAAGTTATATGTTCACGATTATTCCCTAGACAGAGTGTAGTTACGTTTAAAAATATACCTGTCTATCAAGTTAACATATACTACTGCAACGGGCGTTGTAATTATTATATCAAGCTGCATCTACGTACACTTTGGTAGAATAATCCTAATGAACTCATAATATATATTCGAACATTGTTAACAAGTTCCCCACTCTCAAACAAACACACAACACAAACATACATGCATTGGCACAAGCACGAGCGTGTTAAGTGTCCGTATGATTTACGTTAAAAGAGGAAATGACTGCCAGCTGACCGGAAGTTGACAACGTTTTTACTCACAGCACAAGGTTGGTTGGAATTAAAGTATTCTAATGATTGTTTATTAGGGAACCATGTATCATATTTAATGGCTACGCAAGGTAAAAATGTCTGAGATAACGAACAGGAGCAAACCATTGGTTGTTACTAGTTAGGAATTATTCTTATTTATGCGTATTTCCTATTTCCGTTCAGTCATAACGTCCTTTCCTTTTCAACCATTTTAATTTAGATTATTAATTAGTTCTTCTAGCTGCGAAACGGTGCATATTAGCTATCAATAAGTATTTTCTCTACAAGATGCTGAAAATTTAGCGCATGTTTCAGCAGCAGCCAAATCAACCCATGTTCGTATTTAAAATTTTGAATTTGCCTCTCCTATATGTATTCCCGAAACGACCTTGATTTCAGAAGCCTCGCCATATGATTTTGGACGTTTAATTTGATATTAACATTTTTTTATTCAAAGTTTTCTGTGTACCAGGAGCTGAGTTATGATCCTTTAAGGGATTTCGAGAACAGCCCTATATAAACTTGCAAGCACGTGTAAGGCAACTTTCGGTTTGAGTTAAATTGAAAGTTAAAATAACTGCCAAGTGTGATGTTGACATTATTTATTTATGTAGGTTAGTAACTTAAGGGCGGAAAAAAATTAAAATTTTCGAAAAGAAAAGCAGACAAAAAACCGCGGTTTTATTGACGAAATCGATTGTTTTCGTTTTCCT
>JAGDQP010042413.1:2626-16554 GCA_022664845.1 Lepisma saccharinum | reverse complement strand
AAAATAAAAGCCAGTAATTCAAATTTAGCTTGTGTTTGCAGTGCTTATTTCTTAGGTTAAAATCATTTTTAAGCTCTGAAGTCTGGTGTAGTACAGACTATTGTCGAGATCGACCTGCTATTTTGTCTTGTGGAAAAATAGTTAGATTAAACTCGTAGAAGCGTTGTTTCACTATGATTGGATCCGAACTCATAATTTCTTTTTAAAAAGGTCTCATCTTATTTACTTACTCTATGGCTTACGGAACTCGCAAGTTTATCGCCATAGTAACAAACGTTCGCCATCGTGATATAACCTGGACAAGATCAAGCCAGTTTTCATCATAAACACCTACTTCTCGAAGATCCCTTCTAATATTGTCCTCCCAACGTCGTCTCGGTCTTCCCAACGGTCTCTTCCCATCCGAGCTACATGGCCTGCCCATCTTAGTTCTCATCTAAAATTAAAAATATGTTTTACGTAATTCCTTAATTGTTAAATACGTAACTTGTTTGTTGGCGCCTCCGTATGAATGTCAGTTGAATGGTGGGAAATATACAGTTTGTCCTGTCTATCTGTTCGTCCCCCATTAGATCTCAGTAACTACACGTCAGACTGAGATGAATCAGACGAGGCTTGGCTAAAAATAAAGGGACTGGCAACCCTGTCAGTAGTATACGTGGGGCAGTGGAGAGCACATGCGCGTAGAGCAGCCTTGAACCTTCGAGAAGAGAATGATATACATGCATTGCCGCTCTCAATCGGGTTTAGTCTGTGAGCAGCGATTGAAGAGTTAGGTGTGCAATCATGTTGCCGGAAGAATGGCAAATGTGAAAATTGAGCAGCGTATTAACTTGAAATTCCTTGTGAAATTAAAGAAATCACCGATTGAGTGTGCGAAACTGTTGCAGGATGTGAATTGTGATAATACGATGTCACGTACGCGAGTGTTTGACTGGTTACAAACGCTTCAGCGAGGATGCAAGAACGTTGATGATGATGAAAGATCGGGTCTTCCTGTCACAGCAACAACAGAGGAAAATGCGACAAAGTTAATGACATTGTCCGGAACGATCGCATACTCAGAATTCGAATTATAGCAGACATGCTGGGCTGGGCTACTATAAGGAGTCTGTCCGCGAAATTTTGCACGACCATTTGAACATGCGCAAAGTTTGCGATAAAAAGGTACCAAAAAACCTCACGCAGGAGCTGAATAACTTCCGGAAGCACTGGGTAGTGACACAATGAAACATCTGGAAGTAGAAACGGACTTGTTAACGAAAATCATCACTGGTAACGAGACATGGATTTATCAGTATGATCCGGAAACGGAAAGGTAATCCATGCACTGGAAAATTCCCTCATCAGCGCGAATGAAAAAGCACGGAAGAACAAACTGAAGTCATGCTCATTGTGTTCTTTGATATCAATGGCTTGCTCCTGGTTGAATGGGTACCATCAGGTCAGACATTGAATAAGCAGTATTATCAGCAGGTTTTGTCGAAGCTGCGAAAACGCGTGAGAAACAAAAGGCCCCTCTTGTGGAAGAACAATGAATGGATTGTGCGTCACGACAATGCTCTTTCGCATACTACTTTGACTGTTAAGCTGTTTCTGACAGATAAGAAGACTCCAGTGTTGGAACACCCACCGGACTTGGCAGCGTGCGATTTCTTCTTTTTCTGAAAGTGAAATCCGCCCTCAAGGGAACCCATTTTCAGACTGTGAAAGAGGCGAAGCAGAAAACGGCAGCGGTACTCAAGATGGTGACACCTGAAGAGTTCCACAACTGCTTCCAAGAATGGATACTTCGTATGCAAACGTGTATAGATAGGAGAGGGGAGTATGTTGAAGGGGATCACCTTTAATTTGTAAGTTCGTGACAATAAACAGTACTTTTGGCATCAGTCCCATTACTTTTTAGTCAGACCTCGTACACCGTTGGATTCCTCATGCTCTGAAAGGATAGGAAAATATATGACTCTGACTCTAAAACTGGCAGATCTTTTTCAATAGTTTAGTGATCTCTATTTCCCCTTTAGATCTCAGTAATTTCAAGTGAGACAGAGATGAGCCTTACACCGTTGGCTTCTTTGTGGTTTGAAAGGGTGGACATATCTATGACTTTTTACGCTTTGATTTTGTCTATAATAAAACCATAACTTACCTTGTGAACCTTTAACCAGGCGCGTGGGGGTAAATTTTACCCCCAGGTCGGTAAATTCATTTGCCCAGACTTTTACCGGTTGGCCACACTGCTGAGTTCCTAAGTACCTTCCCAAAACAGAGCGAGTAAACGGACAAGGTCATTCTTGTCAATGTTCTAGTAACATCTGCAACGCAAACAAATTCCAAATTTTCTTGGTGCTATTATATACCCCCCACACGCCTAATAGTGTGTGTAATAACATGCTTTGGTCAGTTAAGTGTTATAAACCTGAACTACAATTTTAGATTCTAAGAAAAGCATTTAAATAGTATTAATAATGAACACCGAGTGGATTTATTAATTTGTGGTTAATACATTTGAATATTACTTTGTTCGAAATGATAAACTCAATTTGGAGGTAAAATATACCCTCACCTGCCTACTAGTAGTAATGAAACAGGCACGCCTAGTTAAAGGTTAAACTAGCGTGTTAAAATAAACAAGGGATTTGCTTGACGTAATTTAAGTGCTAAATTTGTTGTGAAGTCTTTGTGCGTCTGAATTGAGTAAAGTAAGATTAAAAACGCGTAAATTCTTAACATAAGTGTGGCTTCTTTTAAGTAGAGTTTTTTTAAAAAAATGTTATAAAGGCTTCTAGGATTCCGAAAACCCTTCTAATGTTAAAATAATGTGATCGTCTTGTAAAAAATTTACCTCTTTAAAGAAGTAGGGGAAAATATTTTAGAGGATAATTTGGATTTTGTATTTGTTTTAGATTGAATAAGGAAGCTCATATCTACAAAACTAGATATGTACCTAACTCTTCTTGCTGTTTATCCGCTTAAATACTTCCTGAGGGAAGAATTTTTGTAGATCTATTTTGTTAAAATTTCGTGTTTTTCTCATGTCACCGAAATTGAAGAAACAACTTACACACTTTATGAAAAGTTTTTTTTAACTTCAAATAAAACTCATTGACAGTTATTTATAAACAGTTAATAAAAAGGACTATGAAACTATATATAAATAATAATTAGTAGCTTAATAATTCTTGATTTATTAAATCTTATAGCTACCACAGCGTTTTGTTTAAAACTACAAGAAAATACATATCCTGTAAATTATTTTTAATGTCGATGAGAACTCAAAGGATAAGAAGGAAATTTAATTTAAGATTTATTCTCCCAGACAAATAAAATAATCTTAGAGAGGACAGTTTTGGAGACAACTTTTAGAAAGTGGAGAAAAAGCACCACATTAAGCCACGTTGTCCCCAAGTGTACCGTCCTGATTTGCTTCTTCTTTCCTCGATTCTGTTTCTATTTTGGAAGTTTTATTTTCTCGTTAGCTGAACTCAACGCAGGGAGCTGCTCTGAGAGCAAAAGTTTATAAAACTAACTACAGGTTGTCAGATTCAGGGTTTGCAATTTTGGTCTATCATCTAATTCTAATATCTTAGTTGAGTCAATGACGACACGTCTGACAACCTATAGTTCTATAAAAGTTTTACTGGGTTGAATGCAGCCATTGTTAGACGTGGCTATTCCATTTTCCTCTAAGATTGTAAGATTAGCCGATACGTACAACTAAATGATGTTACTTTTCTTTAGAAAAAGCCATCAGTTCAACCTGCGTACGAGGATAATGGCTTCTAGCTAATTCTGTAGAATGTCCAGTTACTCAAAGGGTACGAGGTACTCAATGCAGAAGGGAGAAAAATCCCGAAGTTGAGACTAAGGTATAAACTCATTGTTCCAATAAGATATGACTACTTTTTAGCTACGATATCTGTATATTAATGTTAGTAAGTAATTTGAATTTATTTTAAGGCCTTTAGGAATCTGAGGCTCAGGGCGAGAGTGCGGGGGAGAGGATTGTGGATGGTAGACGGCCAGGGGCTATTTTGTAGGTACCATCCCGGCTAATGTTAGTAAGTGGATGTAGAATGATGTTAAAGATGTTGTGGGGTATACATTTATGTCTTATGTAAATCCTTTTTATTTTATTACCTCGGAATTTTTTCTACAAATTCTTCGATGCAGTTTCAAAGGTTCCTGTCATTTACAGATCTAACATGCATAGAATGAATGTGCTGTTAAAATATTATAATGTAGTTTAGTTTTATGCATAAGTTGTGTAAGAGCAAATTTCAATCAAAATTGTGAATGGTTCCCACTGATTTGAATAGCTATGTTTTAAGTACGAGCAAAACTACTTGCTTTATGTTTGATAAGTGCTGACACTCATTGACTGGAACTAAGGGGACGCTGTGTTAAATGTTATTCGTATGAACACTTGTTAAAAAAATAGCTTGGTTGGAAAGAAAAGGCTATTTCTGAACCTCACACTAATACTGAGTCTTAGAATGGAGTAAGCTTATTTATTTCATTAGGAATAATAGTCTCTGCCTGCAGCGACATATCACGGCCAACTATATACAAATCTCTCAACCCAATCATTGAAGGAACGTGGCTTCCGTAATGAATGGAAACCCGGAAGGTACTTTCTGGAGTATCCATGTTTATGAAAACCTGTCCTTCAGAAACTGCCTTAGACACATATACATATGCTGCTTAATATGGATAATATGGAGGGTGCGAGAGTACTTGATTCCTCAGGCCATACCTCGAGAGGTAGAATTTTATGATGAAAACTTACTTTATCTTGACTTGAATCTAGTGGCGAACATTTGTTACTGCCACGATGAACTTGCGATTTACGAAAGTCATAGAATTAGGTAGTTATTTAGGCATCTTTGTATCAAGCGAGTATAGGAAGAAGATGTGGGAGGGAAGTTCATCAGGGCCTATTTTCGAAAGAGTTCTCCCGATATTAACTTGCTGTGACTGAGGAAATTCCTTGGAAAAATTTTAAAATGACCTGTCAATGGGGTTGTCCCGAGGAACTATGTCTTGTTCTCTAATTCCAGTCAATAGAAACTTTTAAAGGTAATAGTGTATAAAATTACTATATACTTGTTTTCATATTGCTGCAGAACACAATTATAGCAATATAACAAACAAAAGGCTACAGAACTATTGTGTTGTATCTCTCAAGGAGAAAAGTGTAAATCAGTTTCTGATATAATATGCTTCTCTTATAACCGAAAGCAGAAGTTTCGGTGATAACGTCAATAATTAGGAATCTCGGGGTCATTGGTTTGAATCTCAGCTGAATGCTTTGTTTTATTCTCTCAGCAAGGAGATTGGGAAGATTAAGAAAAAGGTAGTAACGTGTGCAAAGCTCATTATCAGAATCCAAAGTGACATTGTCACATATTTTTAACAAGATATAGGTATTATTTCATCTTTACTAATGGCTATACTATTCGTGTTTCTAATAAGAAACATTAACGTTGCTTTACATTACGTTATGAAACCATCAACGCTTACGTAATGACTTACAAATTGCTACAAGGATCATAGGTAACTTTGTAAAAAAAATATATCAGATACTCCAAATCTATCACCCGTGGTCTAGCTGTTGTGTACCGTAATGTTGATAGCTAACGACGATGCACGCAGGATATGATAACAGCATCCTGACTTGGTTCTCGCAGAGTTTTCATCAATTTCAACAAGTAATATAGTTCGTGAGTTGAAAATTCCCCGCAGAACTTGGAACCCTCCCCTGCGATCTGGATGAATGATACGGATTTGGACTTACCTAGCTGAGATCTTTCCAAAGGCACCTCAACCACCTTCTTTACTCTAGTAGTTCCTAAGTTATGAATTGCCTCATATCATCGAACCCACACTTGAGATGTGTATGATTTATAGGGTGTGAACTCGTCTTGCCTAGACATTTCCAACGACACCTCAACCACCTTCCTAGCCCTAGTAGTTTTTGAGTTGAAAGTTGTCGGTAGATGGACAGCCACCAGTTGCTGCTGAAGTCTGAAAAGGAAAAAAAGTTAATTCAATTTTTATTGGGAAATGTTTTTAGGGTTTGTTTAATTTTATATTCTGTGCTAAAAATAATTTATCTTAGTTCAAGGGCAGCTGGGAAATTGGGATTAATGGTAGAAATGAGTTAAAGAACTGAATATAATCGTTTTAGTGCTTTTTTTCTTCAAAGTGTCAATAAACTTAATCTATTCATAGAGACGTCAATTTGGCTGCAGATTATCCCCATTTCACAGGGCAGGACATGCCGATGTATGAACATGACGTGAGTCTGCATGCATGACCTGTTATGTTGCCAATGACTTGTCAGAAACAAATTACTCTCAATATCACAGAAGAGTGATTCTGGACGTGGCTTTAAGAGGAACGATTTCGAATCTCTCGTTAAATCTCCGCAGTAAAACACAGAGGAAAGATTTTGTCTATTTTCATTGAAAAAAAAAATATGTAGCGTTGACAGTCGATACATTATCACCAGAGTCGATATATAACGTGTCAATTCAGGATTACACACCACTAGCACCAATGCCTTGGAGCCAATGTCCCCAAATTGGACTCGTCAGCTTCATGAACCGAGACAGATGAGAGTTTTACAGTTTGATTAAGAACAGACAATATACTTAAATTTAAATTAATATGGATGACCACTACACAAACTAATGTCCTTGACACACGATATATTTTGACTTTCTGTGATTAGGCAGTTTATAACAGAATATTATGAAAGTGTAGGATTTCTTTTTTAGCTATTTTGTCGTGAAACATTTGCTATTAATTTATTAAGCTCCAAATGGGATCTTTGCTTTACACTAACCTTAAAATAATAAGATGACTTCATTAGGATTGAACTAGTGAATACGCGTACGTCATATCTTTTTGTTGCTAGAATTGAGAATATCCACGCTCTGGTGCTCCACCACCCATTATACATTGCTGTCAGTTGGGTTGCAGAACATTAAGGGGCTCAGGCAGCACCTTTATTAAAGGTAGGTATTTATAAGCACTTTACGAAAGTAATTTTCTAAAGAATTTATTTCCAAAGCGAAATAAAAATCTGCTCAGAGGAAGGTTAAAAGAGACTTTTACATTAGCAATGTCTTACACATCAACTGTCTTATTTTTTCTCGTAGTATATTCATTATAGTGTTTTGTTATTGGATAGAATCAAACAACAATAAAATGATACGTAATAATTCAGAAAAAAGCTTTTACTTTAAGAGGAGCTTGTTGCACACGTCATTGCTACTCCAATCATCTCGAATGATGATAACTAAATTTGTCAGCTTTCTTCGAACTATTTTGCTGTAATTTGGTAAATATAAAAAGAAATGTTTACAAAATTGCACTTAGCGTTCACTTGATTAAAAGAAGGAACCTAGTTCTTTGTGAAGGTCACATGCCTGCAATGGGATGCTTAAGTTGTGACGTAACATTGTCTAAAGTGAGAAGCGACTACGCTAGGAGTTGATGGGTGGGAAATAAGCACTCAAAACAATAACCTTGAATTTCTTCAGAACTATTGGAATCCTTTGGTGAGAAAATCTATACTCATGATCGGAGACAATGGTATTCACTGATTCTTGTCATGATAAATGTTCTGCTTAAAGCGGCAGGACCTTCAAGGCAAGCTAAACACTCTCCAGTCATCCCAATCTTGCTTTTCCTTTTCTATCTCACAATTTCTTCTTTAATACTCTCAAGTAGCTGGATGCGTCCTCTTTCTCTCTACCATACTTTCAATTGGATCCTTCAGTATATAATCTCTGCGCAGGCAATGTCTTAACCAATTTCTTTTCTCTTCTTCATTGCTTCTAGTAATGTTCGCCTCTTTCTTATTCTCTTTATCACTTTTTCATTTTGCATCTTTTGTATCTAGTTGAGTTTTCTCATTCTTCTCCTTGTCCACATTTCAAAGGCGTCCAATTTTCTTTGTTCCCTCTTTCGTCGAGTTCATTCTTCTGCTCCATACAATACAATACTCCATACAATACTCTACTCCATACAATACAATACTCCATACAATACACTACAAAAATATTTAGTTATTCTCTTCCTCAACTCTTTGTTCATCGATCGGACCACAAGATTTGTAAGACAAAAATGTACGTACGTTGTATGGGAACATAAAATTGTACAATAATTAATAAAGCTGCAGACATGAATTTAAAGGATGGATGGCTATAACTATAGTAAAATATATCACTGGGAAACCTTCTCTAATATAAAAGGTTTCTCAAGACATTACATTTTTATATAGTATTTTCTCTATATACCGCACACTTCTGTAATTTGGACACGTTTGTTCAAGCGAAGGTGTCTAAATTAAATTTGAATTTGAGCTGAAGTTTTAGGCCTTTAGGAAACTTTGGCTAAGGCCGGACGGATGATGATGGAAGAATTAGTGGAAGGAAGACAGTGGGAGGAAACGGGAGAACCACCAGAAAATCCACGCACACGGTGCTTGTCCACCACAAAGCCCACATGGCATGAGCCGGGACCGAACCGAAGACTCCAAGACCAGAGATCTAGCACAGAGCCCTGTCCAAATTAGAGGTATTACGATATTTGAAGTTCGTCCTTCAACATACATAAAATAAGTTGTTACTAATAATTTTCTTAATATGTTCAAATATAGCTAAAGTTCTGTAGTTTCTTAAATTAAATGTTTATCTGATTTAATTTATTTTCAAAATAACAAAATGGAGGGAAATTTAAAGTTTTTTAAAGTGACAGGCGCCAGATTATTGACTTTGAATATATATGAAGGCCACAGGGAAAGAACGCGCTTTGTCCACTTTTGGTCAAGTTGAGATAAGAGTTCCATCTGTTTGCCCTTTGAAGAACCTTTTAAACAAATTATCGCACAAGACAGGAATATGTATAGTCCGTCAGTTACAAGCAAATCTATATTTGATGTGGAGGTACACATAATGTTGATTATGGACTTTTAAAACGCTCTTCTGTAAAATTAAGAAAATTGACAAAGCGCATTCTTTTCCTGTGGTCTTCATGTATTATTCTGATCACTTTTGAGCAGAAATTTTACTTCCAACATGTCATAAATGTACACAATACTATATTATATGAAAATAAGAAATGATTGTAAATTTCAGTTTGTATTTGACCTTTAGGCATTTATGGTTCAATCAAGGATAAGATAGGAGAAATGATGCGGGAAGGAGTCGACCAGGGCCTAAGTTGCAGATACTATCCCGGCATTTGCCTGGTGTCACTTAGGAAAAACTTTATAAAAACCTATTTCAGGATAGGGGTTGCTGGTATCGAACCCAGGACCTCTCGAATGCGAAGCCAACTAACTGATAAAAGAAGAAAGGGTTGCAGAAATGTGCTATTATTAATATATGAACTCTTCTTCCTTTCCCTGCCAAAAGGGTGAGTTCTTTATTTCATTTTGGATACAATTCTAAAACGAGTTCCTTGCTGTAGCACTTTGACACAGTAAGTTCCAGCATAATGCTCGGCAGAGGTTGTTAAATAAATGGTTCTAAGTGTGTTCAAACTTCCCGTAGTTGCTCCGGAATCGATAAACGGATTACTGCCTTCGCGATGCGGTTTAGGAAATTTGTTGTCCTGCCTCAAGAAAGTTTTGTCAATAAATTCAAAAACCAGAAAACGATATTCCTGCACGTGGATTGGTTATAAAGTTTGATATCGAATCTATGTGTATTATACTGTAATTAAACTGGCGATTACTGAGGAAAAGTTTGTATATGGTTTAGTAACATCCGGGTAATTTCACAGACAAGAAACATAGTTTCTAAATATAATGGAAATAGCACCTTCTTTTCTTCCTCACGTATAATAGAATTGGCTTTGATAATAATATAAATGGCAGTATATAGAGGTGTTACGTGTTTTTCCCGGGAGATAGCTTTATAAAATCTGAAAGATCGTGAGCAAGATGAAATGAATGTTTTCCAATTGCCTTGTGAACGATGGAGATGACACTCTTAAAACGACAACTATCAGCTTACAGTGGATTTCCCAGCACTATGCTCAATATGTTCCAACCGGGAGTCGAAAACGAAACCACTTAATACCGAGGAAAGGAGCAAAATATGTTATTCATAAATAGTAATAGTACAAAAATTGTAGAGGTCTCAATAGTGGTAATAATAGAGAAGGAAGAACTATCTGTGAGAACAAACGAACACATACATTTCATGGAAGATAATTTAACGACATATGTTGGAATTTCGATTTTGATATTGAATTCATTTTATAGCCTTAGTTATCTAAGGCTCAAGCCTGGATAGAGTAGGGTAAAGGATGCGGGAAGGTGAAGTCCAGGGCCTAATTCGAAGGTACGATCCAGGTATATCCTTGTGTGACTGAGAGAGACCTAAGTCAGGATGGTCTGCCGCTGGGATTGAACCTAGGACGTCAAGAACACGCACCCAACGCTCTACCACCGAGTTAAGGCCGCTCGGCAAACGTTGTTGGAATTTTGATCTGTATTCTTTATTGTTTATCAACTGGACACCACATGATTAGCTTTATTATGAGCAGTAGTAGAGAATAATTGAATATTGTTGTGTCGACAAGAAGCTTATTGGATATAACTTGCTAATGTTCGCCTGATTCATATGTGCTCATGGTTTGAGTCTGTTGTGGTAATGAAGCTCTGTTACTCCGTGTTGTTAACTCTCTTATGTTTGATATGTCCAGGAAGAATTTGATAAAAAATATCTGACCTTGTTAGCTTCAGAATGTTTAGCTTAAAGACATACATGCGTTTTCCTCGATAGAATAATAACGCTTTTGTCTATTTATAGTGCTACTAGCTGATTTGCCGCCCGTTGGTGTGGGGTGAATAAAATAATGTTGTTAACAGTCATAGGGACTGTCACTAATCAGCTTTGTTAGGGGTGTATTACCTAAGATAGCCGTTGTTAATGAATTGATAGTCATGTCAAATTTGACCACTCGGAGGTAGTCAACCCGTCGAACAACACTGTAGTGTGGGCTGCCGCGTGATTTGCTTTAAAATTTTCCATTATTGTTATCACCGTCATTGGAATTCAATGGACAATTAGATGATTGATTATCTCTGAAGATAATCATTTTAGAATCAAAGTGATATGATAACTTCTCAGTTCGGTCCAGTATCTGATCATGTGCGGAAAATCATTTCAATCGTTGGAAGGCTTATGGAAAATAGATTCCAACGCTGATACAGCATCCAACTACAAGATGGACATTTTGTTAAAGTGTTCTGAGGTGACTCTGGAACAAGACAGGGCGGGTTCATATCCGGTCAGAGGCAAAGACAAGAATCCTTCAACACTGAGGCACACTATCCGTGAAGAGAGACTTCTGCAACGCAGTCCTGTATCTATATTCAAAATCGACAAGCCAACGTTGAATCTTGTGGAGGGCAACACTAGCTTTACCCAGCAGGTACGTATCCAGAACTTGATTTTGGGAGTGGTCCATGGGATTTTGGAGAAAGATCCAACCTGTATCTGGGCATGAAATATTTATAAAATACAGATAATTGAGCCTAATGTTATACTATTTTTTCCTGTAACTCTGACTTAAGGGGAGCGTCCGGATCCCTCGGTCCCACCCTCTAAATACGTCCCTGTTCACAAACATTTAACCAACAAGTTGACGATATTTAGAATGACGCCACATCCAAAACAGAAAATACTGTGGCAATGATCCCACAACCTAAACAAGAAAGGAATCTACGAACCAGAGTACATGGAAAACAACCTTTGCGACACAGAACCCACACAAACTGGAAAATCCAGAGTAAATGCAGTAGCACTGAACCCCCTTTAAGACAAGAGACTTATAGCCTCCATAGAGATGAAAGATGAAGCTTGTTTAAAAAAAAAAAAGTCTTCATTAAGCGTACTATAGCTTTCTAAGAAAAAGTGAAACTATCTTCAAAACTTGATGTTGGATAAAACGAAGCTCAGCTTCCAAAACACGAAATCTTTCACATTAATTTAAAATTTAAAAATAAATAATTTAGGAAACAAAATACTTTTCTGAAAAATAGAAATGCGTTCCAAACTGACGGAGTTGAATAGCCAAGGTCCGCCGTATACAGCTTTGGCGGGCCGAGATACGAAACGGATTCTCTACAAACACGAATGTACTCATTCAAACCACAGCTTTCCTCACATACGTTGAGAGTAATGGAAAAATGGAGAAGGTTAAACTTACTTCAAAAGGCGTGCCACTGAGGTAGAACGCTGATAATATTAACAAAAGATGACCAATTTGGTATACTTAGCACAAAATGTGAAACCCACAATTTACCAAAGTATTGGAAAAATCAAAGGTTTTGAGAACTTAACAGTGTGAATGCTCTAAAGTCTAAACAAAACAAATAAAAAAAGTAATGACAAAGAATAAACAAACTCTGTTTATATAGGACGGCATTTGTCTTCTCCTTGGGCACTTCTATTGAATCAAGCCTTGTCATAGTTGAGCAAAACTATTAAAACCTCTTTCTTAAAAAAAATAAGCCTAATAACGCTCATGTTACACCTACAATTAAAACAACTTTTTAAACATTAAAGAGTCTATAACATACACTACCGTGTATCACGCTACTGCTGATTAAATATACTTAAACATCAGAAGTGCGTAGTAAACAAACATGGCATCGAGCCTAATGATGAACGGAACAAAGTATTAAAATAAGAAAATAAAACTCATTTTCAAACAAGCAGGTGTTCACCTGACAATATATATATATAAGATAATCAAACCGAATACAACTTTCGGGGACAAATAAGCAGTAGCAAAACTGTCCAAGAAACCCACAGTCACCACACACAGTTCCTCTGGAAACTAGATAGGTCTTTTAGAAATGATTATCAAGTCAGTACACATGAGGGGTGTACACTTATTATCAAAGCTTCAGAAACACACGGTTGTGCTGAAGTAGAGCAAAGAGTTTCCACTATAACAACAATCTGGTGCCAAAGGTCTTTTAGAAAAGATTATATAACAAAACAAAGGTAGGGAGTGTATTCCCCTAGAAGGTGACATATCCGTCGAAAACAAATATCTTCTTAAAAGGTTGTTAGAGATGAAATTACTTCTAATAGACGCAATGGCCAAAAATGACCTAGAGATACTGAAGTGGCTATCACGATCACCTTTTATGCACGTAGCCACAAGTTCAGACCGCGTAGTGGTCAATCACACAAAGTGGTTCAGAATTCAACTAACGAAACAACTGTAGGGGCTATCCTTTCAAGGCCATCAGACTATTGAAGATGTCAACAGCAATTAAACAACTACTACTATTAGAAAAAATACTTATAACAACACAACAACCAATAGAGTGGAAATTGTGTATACAGTCACAACAATAGGAACGATGTATTATTATTATTAATATAAATAATAAAAATAATCGCAGCACAACAGCTGTACAAAGCCCGTACCAAAAATCAGGCCAAAAACAAACACAAAATACTGTACCCAACTCGTGCTTCTGCATATTTGGGAATCGAACCGCGTGCCAACAAAACATTTTTTATAATATATTTCAAATATATATTTATAACTAAGGACGGCAGGCAAAAGAATTCCAACCCAGGGAACATGTTCGTATATTTGGTAGACAACACACCTGATCAAAAAGGATGTAAATACGCACGTATACCCATCAGCCGCATAAAAAGTTCCAAACAAAGGAATGTTCTGTAGTGGCTCCGAGAGTTCGGGCTTCAAGTCCCGCTTCCAGACTAGATACAAACAATTGTAGAAGGAGGTAAGGGAGGATACTGCCTCTCCAGTATAGGCTACGGAGGTCTTTATTTATTTTTTACAAAGTTAAATAATGTGTGGAAAATTTGGATTCTTATCGCAGCTATTGAAATGGGAAAAGAAAGATGCTCTAG
>JAGDQP010042412.1:0-16554 GCA_022664845.1 Lepisma saccharinum | reverse complement strand
AGAGAAACGCATCACGAATGTTTGAGTTGAAATTCTATAAAAAGACATGTCAAATCTTGGAGAGTTTTTCAATCAATTTGTGCTTGATTCGTGTCACTATCATGTTTCGTTACGATGCTGTTTCAATACGCATAATTACTTTACGTACACTCTGTAGCTCTTTTCCATTATTTAAACCACAACTTTTCATATTAAAAATCCAATTGCTCTAATCAAAACATCAAGATAGAACTCGAGTGTCAGTTTATCTGGTCTTTGTATTGGTATGTTGAGGCTGGGGTGGTGAAAGTATACAAGTGGTGTAAAATGGAATTGCGATATAAAAGGGATTTTTGTCTCCTATCGAAATGTATCGTTTTTCCATGTTACTTTTATACTCCCTCACAAAAAAAAAAAAGCTGAATGTTTTGTACTGTGTCCTGTAGATGTCGCGTTTGCTCTCGAATTGGTTTGTGCTTTGATCTGAGCCGAGGGTTTTCAGCGTGTTATAGCTGTGGGACTCCCCGTACAGTTAACACGAATAATCCCGAGAGCGCCACCAATTGCTACTAGCTTCCTATTCCCCCCTCTCTTTCTCCTCTCTCTCTCTCTCGTTTCTTCCTGTCTGTGTCGGAGAATCCAAGGAAACCAGGAGAGATAGAACACAGAGATCTCATGAAAATGGCAATACAGAGAGCGGATTTATTTCCACGTTAGCTAACGGTATTACATTCTTATAAGAATAAAATTTGTGAATTTCCATAGGATATTATTTGACTTTTTTTTTTTATCGAACTTCAACACGGTATTCAAAGTGTATTCAAACTATATTTCTATAGCTTTTACCATACATTTTTCTTCGGGTTACTGTGGGAGTTTTCGGAATGTCTACAGTGAGTCTGGGCATAAAGTGTAGATAAAATATGTATAATTACACCTAAAAAGTATACTAATACACAAAAATAGGATTTTCTTCGGGAATTATCGTAACCTCTCATAATCCTTTAGCCTCTTCTTCAGACAAAATTCTTCCGTTATTGGTGAATGCTATATTTCCATTATCCGTTAGAACTGAACGCCGTTAATACAATTATTTGTTAGTTCTATACAACTGTGTTGCAAATATTCATTATTCCTGAACATTTTAATTACAAATATCCGTCAGTAAACTCATTTAATGATGGAAATACACGACAAAGGATTAAAATAATAATAATAGTTGGTGATGTAATAAAAATATTATACATTTTTGGGTGATTACTCCTTTGGCTTCTTATTTTGATAAAATTATTCTTCATGAGGACGGGGGAACAAAAGCCACATTGTGACATGTTAAGCGACAAGAACTCTAGAGTGATGTCTGAAGGGATGGAGTGAGAGGTTGTTTGGTGGTGAATGTGGAGGTCGTGTGTTCCGAAGAGGAAGGAAATGTGGGGGTATGAGTGAATTTCAAGAGGAGGAAACTGAGTTATTTGAGGCGAGCTCCTTGGCTTGCCATTAGCGTCGAGAAGAGAGAGAGAGAGAGAGAGAAAGGGGATGGCTGAATGACATACCCTAGTATATATACCCACCGCCCTCTTGATGAGGGAACGCGTATTAGAGATATTAAATATTAAGAAGCGGTAGTGGCAGGAGCAGCCAGCAACACAGCATGCTGCTACAACAGCAAATGAGAAAGAAGGCGCTTTTGGTGTCTTCGGACGTTTGCGGAACTAAGAGGGATAAACTTGATCCCATTATCCTCAAGGAGTCGACTACTGAAAATAAAACAAACCGCTCTCCTCCCCCTTCTCTCTGAAAGAAAAGAAAATACAAGTAGAAGAAGAGTAAGACGAGAGAGATCCTCATTTTCAAAAGAGGAAGATGAAAAAAGAACCGGAGCTGTGTGAAATAAGACAACATTATGATGAGAGGTTGAAGAAGCGAGCAATCAACCATAGAGAATGGAAACTTCACACCTTCCGAGGAGGGGAGGACTGGGTAAAATTAAGAACGAAAAGTGTTTCCCCATGATCGAGAAATAACATTTTAACGCCATTATGAGTTTTACTCAATATTCAGTAAAATTTAGACAGGTTATAAAGAAGATAGGATCGCATGTAGTAATGTCAGAACGCAGAGACCAAGAAGACGTTGAGGACGCAAAAATGGACGATTGAATATTATGGATATCAAGTAATTTGGTCATAGGTTTTGAAATATTGTTATCTTCTTTCTATTTTAAATGTTAATGAAAATAACTTATGAGAAAATCAAACATTTCACTGGTGATGAAAATTTAACACCCTTCAGTGTTTACAAAATAAATAAATTGTTGTATGGGGTACGTAACGTTTAGTAAAGTCTTGAGACATCTGTACGCTGAAATTGATCGTCGATTGCGTCGTGTGTTCGGTGAGGATATCAGGAATAGCTATGCTGTGAGGGATTGGTACAGGAAATATAAAAATAGGTGCTCTTCGCCTGATTCACTAATTTAGTGCTTCTTGTTTTCTTGCAAAAGCTGGTACCATGGTACGAAAGTACGAAATCTGAATTTGTATGGCGACATAATACAGGCATAAAATGAGCATTCCTTGTTAGTTATGAAGGTAACTTACGTATATCATATACATAATACAGGTATAAAATAAGGATTCCTTGTTAGTTATGAAGGTAACTTCTGTATATCTTAGACATAATACAGGTATAAAATGAGCATTCCTTGTTAGGTATGAAGGTAACTTCTGTATATAATAGACATAATATAAAACGAGCATTCGTTGTAACTTTTATCTTGAAAACGGCTCGAACGATTTTGATAAAATTTCGTTACTCTCGTTAAATGTGTGTAACATAGCGTTTCTGCTAGGTCTCGACTTGGGGAAAATTCGTTTAGGAGTGAAATAGGAGCTTAGTAGAACACCTAAGTACACGTTCACTTAGTAATGTGTTTGTAGCTAAGTTTAGGCGCTATTCTACTATAATAGAAAAAGCTTAACAAAGAAGCAAGAGTTCATGCGACGTCACAAACAATTTGGCCACCATTTTAAAAGGTGTTGGTTCCGGTTTCAGTTCAGGTGCAATCACCAGTGACGATTCCTTATATTGTTAACCTTTGTGATTTTGATTTAACATTACAATATTTGGAAATACACTAGACACCATCTTAACCGGACTCGATGTAACCAGCTGCTCAGCTGAGGAAGAAAATTATCAATTTCTTCTTAACTACACTTTCCTTCTTTAAGTATATATATATATTTTTAAAGATATAGCCTACAATTATTTATTTATTGTCAACACAACATGTTTTATAGCCCAATTAGTGTCCATATTGACAATGTTGGTTTACAAACATTTTTATTATAATATTTTTTAAGCTTTGGAAGACATCACATATATCAAATTCTACACATTTTCATTGTAGGTCGCACACATTCTCCAGATGGTGACTTCGTCATTATATTAGTTTTTTGCCCTTTTGCAGTGGAAGAACTCAATATTGTCTACGCGAATTTTTACTGACGGGACACGAAACTGTAACAATGATAGCAAGTCTATGCAGTCTAGGCTATCTTGTATTACTTTCCTAAGAAATAACACATCAGAAATGATACACCTTTGCTCTAACATCTGAAAATTAAAAGTTTTTAATGAGTGTATTGTAGTTTTCGTAAGTAGGATAGATCTGAGTTAGTTTTTTGGTTAGAAATTTGGATTTCATTTTCTCTAGTTGTTGCAAGTTTTTAGTTGAGGTGGATTCCAAAAAGTAGAGTCTTTTTCCAGTTTGGAATGAACATAAGTATAGTACATTTTCTCTAATGGAGAAACGTTGTTAAACTCGTTTAGTTTAGTTTAAAAAATACAGTGATACAGTATATATATTTGTGATAGTGTTTGTGCGATTTTTTCTGCTTATCTTCCCACATAGCAAAATGACGTCCCAGGGATATCTGACGGATCTCCTGGCAGGATATCGGGACGTCCTGTTTAAGTCCCGTTTACATCCATGGGACGTATAGTTATAATTAATCCTTCGTATAACTATACGAAGGTATATCCTTCGTATAGTTATAATTAATTAAATAATAATAATAGTAATGTCGATTTAATTTATAGAAATTCCAGGTAGGTAATCCCGCACGGCTTTCCGGGGGACATCCATACGGGATAAACTGTTTGTATTGCCCACAGAGTTATCCCACGGACGTCCTTAGGACATCGCTATGGGAGCAGGACCATTCTGACGGTAATGGGATCTAAATGGGACGTACTCTGCTATGTGGGTTGAGAAGAGATGTGGTGGCCAGTCAAGAGGACGGCTACTATAATAGGAAAATCTTAGTTTACCGGGAAGTTGATCTAGAACCAAAAGATCAAGGACACCAAGATCGCAAATACGTGATGTATAGTTATTTCTACCTGAATAAATATACCACCAAAGTAGAAGATTAGACTTATGTGAACTTAGCAGGACCAGTTACAAGGTCGGATTTTTTTAAAAACTCTTTTACATTCTACTGCGTTTGTACCGGTTGCCTATTTTGCTACTAATTCAAAGAATACTGAGTTCCACGTGGAGGTAAACAAAATGCTAATGCAATTTAATCTTGTTTTGTTTATACATATAAAGTGCTTACAACAGAAAAACAGAAATCGTCACCAAACACTTTAATCTCAGCATCAAAGTGACGTTTGATGAGGGTACCATCTATTAGACAGAAGCAAAAGAAAATAAATTACCTTTAACGCCTTGCCATGACATGTGAAACGCCTCTTTTGCACGAACGAAGTCCCATAGGGATCACCCATACACACACTTATAAATAAATACCCTCTCTTAAAAAGAAAAATCATACAACAAAACCCTAATTGCACAGAAGTGATCTAGAGATCGGAAGAATACCCTGTGATTAACAACCCTTTTGTGTTAGTTTGATATATATCGTCTGTGTTCATCTGATTTGTGGCTCACGTACTCGTTCGTATGTACTTTGAATCACTCAAAGGAATTGAACCATAGCTCAAACTGACATCTCAAAAACAGATTTGCTGTCCATGAAAAGGAAAAGAATAGTTTGTTTTGAAGACAGCTTATAATGTCCGCTGTAATTTTCCGAAACGAAGTACGGTATCAAAAAGGAAAAACGGGCTTCACGTTCGGCTTAAACATTAAGAAAAAGATTACAGTCCGACATCATTATGTTTGTTCCAAATTCCAATGTCTTCGGGGTTGTCCCGCATAATGTGACAAGGCCGGGTAACTTCAAATGTATTTATTTCCGTAGACACAGCACTTTGTTATGACAGTAAATTATAGTAGTTATTTTGTGTCAGGTTAACTACCTAGGTATTTCCTTCTAATTTCCGACGGTGTGACCACTGACCAGTATTTATAATGTGTTATGTAATAATACACAAGTAGAAACAAAAAAACATTGTTATTGCTTAGCAATCTTAAGTTTTCTAACTCAATTATTAAATGAGGAGCTCAGAAGCAAAGAGATTTAAGCGACGTTGAAATATTAAAAATTTTCGAGTTCATCTTTAATATGTGGCACAAACAATGAATACTTTGTGCCACAAATAGAAACGAACTTTTTTTAAAATTATTAATGTCACTTGTATCCCTTTTCTTCTCAGCCTATCAAATGTGATTAGTAAAACTTTATTTTGTATGGGCCATTTTAGTAAATATTGATGTCGACCCGTCTGGTTGGTACGAGGGCAATGCTGTTTTACTCATAAAAGGAAAATTTATGCCCTATTTTATAATTTAAAATGAGATAATTAGCACATATTGTAACTCAAAATTAAAAAAATGCCCTACTTTGTAACTCAAATTGAGAAAAACGCTTTCTATACTTCGGTTAAATTGAATTGTATTTATGGCCTTCAGATATCTAAGGCTCTGGCAGGATAGGAGATGGGAAAGGATTTGGGAAGGTGTCGGTCAGGGCCTATGTTGAAGGTGTCATCCCGGCATTTGCCTGGTGTGACAGAGGAAAAACCTCAGTCAGAATGGTCGATCACTGGGATCGAACCCACGACCTCCCGAATGCTACGCCGAACGCAATACTTTGGTACTCAAAATTAAGAAAATGCCTCACGTAGTAAGACCAAACGAGGAAAGTTTTATTTTTAAACTCAAAATGAGAGAAGTGTTCTAATTTGTACCTCAAAATAAAAGCGAAAACTTTATTTTGTAATTCAAAGCTAGGAGAATTTCGTAGCGCTATTTAATAACTTAAAATAAGGGAAATGCTTGCTTTGTAACGGAGAAAATGCCCTGCTTGATAACTCGAAATGAGGAATTGCTCTATTTTGTAACTCAAAATTAGTAAAATACATATTTTGTAATTTAAGAAATTAAGAAAATACCCTGTTTAATAACTTAAAATGAGGAAAATGCCCTGCTTTGTAATTCAGTTAGGAAAATACATACGGTAGATTGTGATTCAAAAAGGAGAAAAATGGGTCTGTATGTCTCTTTTCAAACTTTGAAAAATATTCTAGCTTGTAACTAAAATATGAGTAATACCTGTGTGTATGTGCGTATAAATAACAAGTTGTTTCTAAGACCAAGAAAATTTAAAGTGTAAGAAAAAAGAACGACAAACTTAGCTCCTGGATAGTAAGTGCAAACTACCAGAGGTGTGTCTAAGAGGACTTTTTTTTTTTTTTACTTCCCTGTCTTTATTCTATTCCCTAAAGGCCCTTGTGTTTACGCGCCTCTGGAACTCTGGGTATTTTTTTTATACGTCTCTCTTTCGGTCTCCTCTTTCCCTTCGTTATATGAATATTTAACAAGGAAGCCGACTTAATCTGTGTCAAGGGAGTGGAAAATAACCAATATGAGTTCCACAGCTTCTAGGCGTGGATGCTGCCACAAAATCAGGTGAATGTCTACGTTGATTTATGAAAAACAAGAAAGAGAGAAAGAGAAAAGAAGATAAGGGATGAAAATGAAAAGAAAAAACAAGAAATTGAAAATGAATCCATGTTCACTTGGATGCACAAGCATTCCAAAAGGAACAAAAAATAAGAACTTGAAAAAAAAAAGAAGATACAAATGATGGCTGTTATTTAACTCAGCTGAGAAACAGTGTAACAGGTGTTGTATAAAAATATTACTATTCACGACGGATTATGCTGATCCATGATTAAAATAGTCTCTGTTGCAGCATGAATGAATGAATGAAGCAATCAATCTATCTATCTATTTCCTCAAGAAAATCCTAGTGCTTTTGATCGAGAAAAGTTTTATGGTGTTTTTAGAACTTTCACACCCGTAATTCTACGCAAGAATACTGTTATGCTGTACTAGCGATCAGTATACAATAGTCTCGTAAACTGTATGCGGTAGAGGTTATGAACTTTACATGTTGTGCTTTAATTATCCGGATAATAAATAATCTTATTTTTTTCTTTTTCCTTAACTGGTGATGTGACAAAGTTTAAAAGTATGCAAGTGTAACAAAATTTATATTTATTATTACTATTTGGGATTCATTATTATATACATAATTATGTGTATGTATGTGAAAATAAGATAGAAACAGAGGTTACTTACGTATAATATGCAACATTGTAGAAGAAGTACAAATGCTTCACACAAAAATGTGGCTAGCTTTCGCCGATCAGACATGGTTACAGAATAAAAATAAGACAGTTTTAGAGAAACTGTAACATACTTTTAAAATCTCAAAAATATTGCTTCATTTTGAGAGTAAAGGTCCGGCTTACGATATTTTAGGAGGTGGATCAAGATCGTGCTAGAAGGGGGGTTTACCCCTCCGTTCCCCCCTTCAGGTTATGGACCTGCGTTCTACCAACGTTTAAGTATCTCTTATCCTACTTGTGATCTCTGAACACTCTTGCATACGTTATGGTTCAATGTCCTCGGGAAAGTATTGCATGCACATGTTTTATCAACATATATAATATCCTTTTTCATAAACCTGTCATTAAAACATTAGGTCATTTCGAAGTTTATCAACACACAATTTTGTGCATGAACATCCACAATGTTCATGAACTTCGTAAACAAGTTGATAAACAAAGCGTAAACCGCGGAAAAATGTTTATCAACACAGCTTTGTGTGAGCTCACCATATATCATGAAAGCATTTGGAACGACTAATTTTCTCCTAAGTGCAAAGTTCTAATTGTGCCATTTCCCTTTCCCTTATAAATGTCGAATTTTAAATGGCGCTGAGAATGCTTGAAAAGTAAGTAAGTATGTTATTATAATATTGGACGAAAAAAACAACTAAACCTATAACATTTCTACTATCAAACGTTTACACAGAAAGGAATTTTATTCTCTCCATAATAGCTCTTTAGTTCAGACAAAAATAAGTGGCTACTTGTAGTAGGCGGAGGAAAAGTGTCTCGTGTTATATACTGCATAGGCAGTAAACATCATTAACTGCGCGTGTTATATGTACTTATTCCATCAGTCCTAATGCTGATACCCAGTGTGTCTGTCTGAACATGGTAAGTTTCCCACAATTATTACATGAGGGCGCTACAGTCGTTTTTCTAAATTTCCTTTAATCTTTGTTCAGTTTCTATGATTTCTTTCTGGACATTACTTAAAAAAATGTATGCACACTTCATTAATCCATAGTTGTAGTTTCTGATTGAGATGAAAATTAACTCTTGGAAAGGGTAATCATATACTAAAGTTTGTTGCAGTTTGTTTTAAATAATAGCAAGTATCCTATTTCACTTTGTAGCATAGATATAGCAAGTATTATACCTAATTTTAGACGTTAACCAATTTTTAGAAAATCAAGATATTCTTCTGTCTCTTATATCATTGTAGAATGATTTTATATCCTAGGTAAAATGGAAAGTGAACAAACAAATTGAAAATTTGCTACCGAACGTGTCTTGTTCAGTTCAGAGAACAAATTTTGCTATTAGAAATAGTCAGAAGATGTAGGTGCTTTCTACTTCTGTTTGGTACAACGTACTATTGTAACAGAACAGTAGTTCGTACACGGATTGATATGGTTTGTTAAATAAAACTATTTGGTAGACAAAAATAAAAAAGAATGTGTGTGAGTGTGTGTCAAATATAATCAAATGAAAACGAACTACATTAATAGAAATATTCCTTGATGATGAAGTAAAGACAGCCAGGACATAGATATGAAAACATAATATTCATAATTGTCGGACTCATTTTGTTCGTTTTTTTTCTAAACAAAATGTTTTACCGGAGGAAGAAGGGTCATTAAGTGATTTCCTTTATGCTAATGGCATACAGGAAATATCTGGCGTGAAAATATTTTGTCTCTCCATTTAATGTTATTTTAGATGAAGACATACATGTATAATGCCGAACCAAACTTTGCCATTAAAACTGAAAAGAACTTATCTAAAAGCAAAATTGATAAACTCAGTTAATATTTAATAATATGGAAATACTCTCATAATTCAGCACAAGCAAACGCATTAGGTAAAACCATTCGCTTCCACTGTTTTAAATCCTATCATGGCAATTCCTCTTCAAACAGGTGTTAATCTTCTTTGCATACCAAGATTAAAATTATATCTTTTAAGGTTAGCGTAAAGGATGAATCTGTAAATATAGATGGCAGCACTACCCCCGTGTGTTTCTCATGCATTCTTTTCGTTGCACGAACTTGCAATGCTTTCAAGCCTAGAGAGTTCAACATATAAACCTATAACAATGACTCTTTCAACAATGAGCAAAAACGAAAATAAAAAATCGGCACGGATAGAACTCTTGAAATGGTTATGAACTTTCTTCTCTGAAAGGTTGAACTTTCTAGGCTTGAATTTGTAGTAGCAGCATTGGAATTTAGTACAACAAAAATATTACATTAGAGACATACGGAGGACGGAGATAGTGCTGCCATGTAACGTTAGAGATGGTTGCTTTACACTAACCTCAAGGCAAAAGCGCTAATTCCATTTAGCCTTATTATTTCAAACTATACACTGTAGAAAACAACACATTTAATTACAATTTATATATACATATTTTCTTAGTCTTCTTTTGTGCTAAAAGAAGTACGAAATATGTACAAGAAATGTACTATATCTTTCTGTAGTTGAATTTTTAACACTTCTTGTACAATTCATTTGTTCATAATTACTTTCTGAACACTCCTCGTAACGTCTTTAATATATGGCAAGCATAGTGGCTAATCAACTGTATTTCTAATAAATTACTTGCTTAAAACAATAGCCTATGCTGAGAGTATAATTTGAATTTCCAATTGAGATGAATTTCAAAATACACCAGCCCTTGATTGGAAATTTAAAAAACATGTAATTAGCTTTTATTATCAGCTGCCTCGGTGGCTTAGGGCGTAGAGCATTTCCTGTGCAATGTATCGGTTCAAACCCCATGCAAGGCAACTTCTTATTTCTTTCTCAATACTGATATTAATTGCTAATAAAAGTTGCCTTGTATTTTTAAAGCCAGTTTCAAGATTTTAACCCACTTTAGAAATAAAGCGTTTGCGCGAAGAAACGTCTAAGTGAGATTTTCAAGTAAAAAAAAGTCACGAGTATATTTTTATATATAGCAGGAAAAATATGAGGCATAAAATATTAATACTTTGTACGAAGATATGTTAGACGTAAGTACGGTTTTGTGCAAAGTATGACTATTTTATGCCTCATATTTTTCCTGTTATATATAAAAATGTACTCGTTTTTTTTGTTTGAAAATATCAGACGTTTGTTCGCGCATACGCTTCAATTATACAAGTTTCACGGATATGTAATGGCGAGCCATAGTTTAGTGAACGAAGGCGGGTGTATGGTCAAGTTTGATTATTTTCATTATAATAATTTTTCACTTTAACAAGACGTATCCATGATTGCTTCTTATCAATGTAGAAAACAACCAATCAGCATGCTTCTTGGCCTAACTCAATTGGAATTTTAAAATATGCATACCGAAAAGAAGTGAGTTCTGTCCGCTAACTGTTTTATGTCTTTCCTAGACTATCAAAGTGTGTTGAGCTACTTTAACATGTGGGGAAAAGTACAAAAGGTATTCAAAATCTCACTGGAGGTAAAAAAGCATACAATAAGTATAAACTATGGTATCTCCATTATATATAAAAACCGAAGCCAAATTATACGAAACAGTTTTATCATTCTCTGAGATGACCACAAGAAAAAAATCTATTAAATGATGACAAATATTCAATATATTTCGTTACCCATTTCTAAACATATATCTGAACGTCTAAGAAAGTAAGCACGTGACTTAAACTCATGTCATGAGTGGGTGTATTGCACAGTTCTAAAATCCTAGAATTTGCAACACTGCTTATGTGATAAAAATAAATTGCTTCTTTGCTTAACCCTTTTGATTATCTTTCACGTTTTCCTCTCACACAGTGAAATCAAAATTATAATAATTTACCAAAACAACCTACCTTCCAGGAGAGCGCAATTATTCCTGTGTGTATCTGTATATGTATGTATGAGAGGACATATGAATGTGTTTCTACTATGGACATATCTTAATCACTACACAATGTCAAAGTTTTAATTTTTTGCACAATGTGCAAATTTCTTTTTGCATGTGCATGTCTCTTTGTTCGTTTGTTATTTGGTTTGTTTTTGTATAACTAAGATATGAAAGTGTTCTGTGCGTGACATACTCACATGGATACAATTAAAAGCAACTTAATTTTCTTGTAGGGCTTGGAAAACATTCATACATACGTTACACCTTCTATATTTTACAGAACACACACACACGCACACACAAACATATATATAGTATATAACGTGAGGTAGCACACAGAGAATACACAAGTGATACAGAAGGTTTAGTGTCTATATGACTATATATACATACATGTACTCACATGATGTTCATTCAGGGAAGCACACATTAGCGCGTACAAACAGACATGCAGTCACACGCACATATGCATGTGCGACATCCATCGTTGACCTCGAGGTGCGTACGTGAGCATGTGACAATGAGAATGGTTCGTGTGTTAATTTGTTCCAACTTTCTCTAGGTGAATAACACACTGGTGTATTTTTTATTTTAAAATATCACACACAGAGAAAGGTAGAGAAAAAAACATCCCTTTTGCATCTGTCCCTTCCTTTGTTTCTGTTGACAAAGTTTGTGAGTTGAATACATATATCAAGTGTGTATATGCGTATCTGCATAGAAGTACAGCGTAGATAAGAGGAAAGTTTGTTTTTCTTTCACATTTATGCTTTCTTGTAATACCACATATTATTATTGAATAAAATAGTAGTTCTCTTAGGAATATGTAGGCTACTCAGTTGCACAATGTTGAGAAAATAGTTAAATATAAGCGGTTTTGGGCCATTTATTCAACCAAATTCAGTTGAATCAACGACTGCGCGTGCATAAAATGTAAAAAAAATGTGGACATCTCAATGCTAAATGTCCATGTCTTTGACTGTCATTACACAAGACTCCTTGAAACGTTTATCATTGTTGTTAGATGATGATTAAAAGTTTGATATTCTAAAAATAGTTGCAGTAACAATAGGATAATTTTAGAATGCTTTTCGTGTTTTATGAAAACAGTTTAAAACGAAATAAATTTAGAATCCACTCACGGCTAGCAATGCTAATGTAATCAGTGACAACTCTTATGAGAACAACTTTGGTGAAGGCACATTGTGCTACCATACACGATTGTTCCGCAAATTTTGGCAGTCTTTTCGCAATTTGAGATGACAACTAGCACAGTATATTATATTCTATATTTTAACAAGGAAAGATAATATTTGAGCAACTGGCTGTAAAATGATGTTAATGTCATTTTTGTTTTAAAGGTTACTTTTTTCAATTTAGCTCGGTGTTATAAATTATAGACCGTAAACTTTTAAAAAGAATACCATTTACATCCTTTTACATCCAGGGTCCTCATTTAAGATATCATGTTCTGTCTATACCGGGCACCTGTAGACTAGGAAAACATGTCATTTAAAGAGACTAAAATTAAGCTAAATTTGATTTCTTCATACAATTTGATTTTATAAATACTGCCACAAGGTAGAACAAGACAATATATTATAGACATTAGAGCACCATCTACTGACTTTAAAGTGAACTAGAGACAGATTTTTAAGTAAATATTTTCGTATATAATAAAACTAAAAAAATAAATGGAGATTGCAAAGAAAGTAGGGGGACAGTACAGAGTTAAACATTTATTTGGGGCTGATTACACAGAAACGTAAGGTTTGTAACAGAAGAAAGGTAACACACAGAGAGACAGAATCCAAACATTTCCACCACTCCTCGTCGAACCTCACCACCAACCAACCCCCCCCCCCCCCCTTTATACATACTCAATTCTCGTCTTAGGTTGAGGAAAGAGACCCCTAATGCGACCACAAGCATCTGTCCCTGACTCTTGCTGCTTGCCTCTGAGCATTTTAGTCAATGCTCTGAGGAACCATTTGCACTGCAAGGAACCTCTCCTCTCCTGAAGTAGCTTTGTCAATTTGAAGGGGCCTCCGTAACTCATTTTCGCTGGGGAAAATTAGTAAACGGAACAGAGCGACTGAGAGCGAACGAACCAGCAAGAATGTGTGTGTGTGTGTGTGTGTGTGTGTGTGTGAGAGAGAGAGAGAGAGAGAGAGAGAGAGAGAGAGAGAGAAAGAATTCAGAATCCTGAAGGCTAAGAGCGTTTCCTGACCGGCATAACCTTACAAGCCTAGAAACACCCTTCGGATAATACAAGCTTTGTGTTCCACAAAACGAGGACGAAAAAAATGGCGGAGAAAAAGCGAAAAAGAACTTAAGGGCTGTTTCAAAAAAAGCAACGAAACGGGGTTAAAGGTTGTATTCTTGACTACCTCTTACAATTCTACCTGCCTTTTGGTCCCTCGCTCCATGTCCCACCTTTTCGCTCCCATCCTACAAACTCTCCCACCCTTCTCTCTTTCCGTCTTAACAGAGTTGAGGAATGAAAAATTTAGATTGCATTAGAGACCCCTCGAGTAGTTGGAGCCGCCACTACAAATCAACTAATTAGCTGAGCTTCAGCCAAGGACGAAGAGGGCTGGCTAGAGGTTCACTCTCCCCATCTCTTTTCTCCTTTCCTCTCTACTAGAGAACCCTTCCTCCCGAGCTCAGTCTCAGAACAGAAATAAGTGTTGCAAACTAATAAATTTCATCACTGTATTTCGTTTTGCCTCGTTGAACTGAATGATATAATATTGTCCTAAATTAAAAGATAGAGAGAATTATTATTCTCAGAATTTCTGCCAAGTGTTAAAAGATCTCTAAAGGATTACAGCTATTATATCCCAAACTTAGCGCGAGAAAATATTTTTTTTTCAACGTGTCAGATGTAACCAGACTGAAAGAATATTTACTAGTCCTTCTTATTTGTCAGCAGGCATAAACGAACGCTGAATAGTGTTATCCAAAAAGGGTTGAAGATATCTTCCGCTTTGAAGACAATTTCAAGATAATAAAGGAGAAATACTAAGATTGACTCACAGATCCTAGAATACTCATTAATTCATATTTAAGTTTCTAGCAAACTACAGATTATGGACTATTTAAACCATGACGTCACATACTTTCGTTGCCTTGACGACTACCAGAAATGAGTAAGATTTTTTAATGTAATTAATTGTTTAGATTATTACTGGAAAAATGTTAGGTAGGGTTAGAAATTGTATATAAATTGTTGTTTGATTTTGGGTTAATGGTTTTTTACTCTTTGTAATTCGTCTTCTTGAATTTTTTGAATAGTTGTTGGCTTACATACAGACGTCCGTCCTCAGATTGAAGAACATTTAACCTACAATGAAAGATTTCCTCCGATGCTGAATTAATGGCTTGATTGATTTTAGAAAGCGACTCATTATCTTGTAGGATTCCTAGTGCTAAGACCGTAGATACCCATTTTGTGATTTTCTCTGTGAATTCTGCCAATGCTTCGTTAATTAGATCTTCTGTAGTTGAGTTGGAGGAAGCTTCTATTTCTGTGTGATTTATATTGATTGTATTTTTTGATGTGTCAGAAGAGTCGCTTAAAAGCTTTTCTCTTGAGTCAAGGAATGTAGGTTCAAATTTAGTTTTGTTATTTGTCTGATAGATATTTTTCTGGTAAGAAGTTATTTCTGTTGGATGGTCTTTTAAGGCAGTTTGAAGCGCCGGTACCATATCCTTTAATCTTACAAGTCCCGCAGTAGTTTTTATTTGGGGTTATTTTACAGGTGTAGCTCATATGTTTGTTACCGCATTTGTAACAAGATGGATCGTTCCTGCAAGGTTTTTCTTGGTGATACTGTTGGCAATTGAAGCATGGAGAAGATCTTCCACTTGATTGAGATTTCTGTACATTGTGCCTGGGAAATCCTATGGTTAGACCATTAATTATTAAGTACTTGATCACTCAGGATTTTTTTTTTTGTGAATAATCGAATTAGAGAAATTGATCATTTATCACTGCGAATTCTAGTAATGTTTGTGTGCGGTAATTATCGTAAAGAAAGGAAATGATATTTCAAGTCTTCTATCTTAACATTAGCGTTTACGCCTCGTACCACGCAAATGCGTCTCAAGCGCGCAGTGACTGCAGTTCCTCACTGATTGAATTCTTATGACGTCAGAAAGTAGAGGGTGTATGATGTATTTGTGTCGCGTATAATATAAAAACATCAAACTTGAATTTTCTGACCTATTTCTGTGAAATATGTAAAATTTTGAAAATGCGTATAACGAAATTAAATCTAACCTGACTTTTCTAAGCTATTTCCTTGAAGTAGGTTCTTTGGATATGAATACAATGAGTCGTCATCTTCTCGCCAATGGTTTGGCGATGTTTTTTTTTCATTCTTTATATAATTCATCACAACGCTAATATAAGTCACTGTCTTCTAGAGCTAGGGCGCACTTGAGACGTAAGTCCTATCTGTGCTCACAAATCCCTGAAAACACTGAGAAACTTAGCCAGTTCTGTACACGCAGTCTCAGTTCTTACCTGAAAATTCTTATTTAAATTTACTGCTTAACTAATCTGACTACCAAATTTTAAATTTACTTTACTCAGGTGCAAAATACACGACTGATATCCATCTACAAATTCAACAATAAAATATAATACCGGAAATTAACAATGATACGACAAAATACACAATTGACTATGTCGTGAAGGAAATTTTAGAATATTTTTAAATAAAATGTCAGAATAAATTGTAAGAATAATTAATTAGCTGCGAACTGAGTCTTAAAAATTATAAAAAGACTTTCTAGATATTATTGGTGTCCCAAAATTGATCTTAATTGCAACTCCAGAGTTATTAGTAATATTATTCCAACGACTGAGTCAAATGTTGTTGAAGTAACAAACGACGTAAAGATTATAAAACATATTCCGCTTTATTTCCATCTATTTTACATTCGGATAATCAAGGAAGAAAATAATTCTGAAAAACATGTTTTCCTACACATCAGTCATCCATAAGTCATACAGTCATCTATAAAAATAATTCGCATCATGTTCTTTATATTATAAAATACGTTTCTTTTTCTTGTAGAAACATCCGAAACCGATGTTTGAAGATGTGAATTATTTT